>RJWM01000690.1:137888-196254 GCA_004363535.1 Dasyprocta punctata
TTTTTTTTTTTTTTTTTTTTTTTTGCGGCACCGGGGATTGAACTCACAACCTCGCGCCTGCCAAGGCAGGCGCTTAAGGCACTGAGCCAAACTCCCGGCCCTGGTTTTTTGAGGCAGGGTCGCACTATGTAGCTCAGGCCGGCCTTGCGATCGCGTTGTAGCCCAAGCCGGCCTCGAACCCACAACGCTCCACCTACCTCAGCCTCCCGAGTGCTGGGATTAAAGGCGTGCGCCACCACGCCCGGCTTCTGTCCTACTTTTAAAAACAATTTCAGCAAATGCAAATACACAGTTAACCCTTAATGTCTACATTGTGACACTTTGCTATCATTTACCGCTAAAGGAATGAGAAGGAACATGTCAAAGGAGTCAAAGGCAGATGGAGCGATTACTACCGTCTTAAATTGCAGTGCTTTGAGAATCAAAAAGAAAATGACTGTGATGTATTAAAATATACAAAACATAAAATATACAAAAATCATGAGTTCATGATAATATAAAAAACAAAAATAAAAAACCCTGGACTATTTCATCTTACTAAAATATAACAAGAGTGCAGATTTACTCACATCTTTGAGACAAATCCCAAGTAGACAAAATACAAGAAGCAGTGGTTTTCAATACACTGGATATCAAACAACCAAATAAGTGATTTGTGAGACCGGAGCTATAAACAAGAGGAGTCTTATGATTATCTGAGTTTACTCATTGGAAGCATACTCAGATTATAGCACAGTGAGGGGTAACCCAGATAAAACTCAGAAAACTTTCTGAACTGACAAGACAGAAAGTCAAGACCAGGGGGACCAAGGCAGAGAGATTCCAGGGGACTGAGCACTGGAGTGGAGAGGATTGCAGAGAAGCTCAACTGTCTGTGGAGTCCTGCTGATCCCATGCATTCAGACCTACATAACCTATGAGTGAGGAAAAAGATCAAGAGAAATTGAAAGGTGTTTTGAACAAAATGAAAATGAAGATACCATTTATCATGTTTCATGTGATGCCGCTAAATTATTCCTTAGGTATAATTAATAGAACTAAATACCTATATAAGTAAAAAAGAAATCTGAAATCTGTGACCTCAGCTTCCATTTCATGAAACACTGTACACCAAAATTTAATTTCTGAAAACATTAAATATATGTCTGCCACATGATCTAGCCATTCCATAATTATTGTCCTGAGAATGAAAGTATATGTCCATACAAATACATAGATCCTGCTTTATCTGTAATACCCCATACTGGAAGTAATTCAAATAACTGTTAATAGGTATATATTTGACTAATTTGTTGTGTATTTATACAACAGGATACTATGCAACATTTGAAACTAGTGAATTATTGATACATAGTGACATGGATTAATTTCAAAGTAATTTTGCAAAATATGAAAAAACTTGACCAAAAAATAATAAAACATGTTCATGTCCATACATAAAATTCTGAGAAATGGAAATGATTGTATTCTAGTTATAAGCAGACAAGTCATTGACTGGAGACTGGGGGTAAGGGAAAGAGAGAAGGGTACAAAGGAGGGAACACAAAGGAACAAGTGGAAACTTGGGGAGATAATGTGTATGTTTACTATGTTAATTGTGGTATTTCATGAGTATATGGATATGTCAAAATGTCTAAAATTTTATAGTCTAAGTATATCCAGTCTTAGATATGTCAGTTTTTTCTCAATAAAGCCCATCTCCACTTTGTTTTAAAGAAAGTAAACTCAGTTATCATTTTTGTTGTGTTGTAGGGCAGCAGCTTATTGTAAAAGTGAATAAACACAGTGTGAATCACGCATTTATCTTTTTTTATATGAGCTATATAAAATGACCGCATAATACATAAGGAAATGTTCTTCTATATGGAAGTCTAGATAATAAAAGGAAAAGGAATGATAAAACATCACAACTTTGTAGTTATTGTAAAACGACCCAGGTAGTGATCATTAATGAAAGCAAAAACCACTAATCTGGATTGATATTTTTATGTATTAATTTAATGAAGGAAGAGAGAAGCTGATATAATTTGACTTACTTATCAAATCTTGGTATTAAGTAATGTGAGATAACTAGACACTATATGCATAAAATGTGATATAGTAGAAAGTACGCAAACCTGTTTATGTAGTATTTTATGCCTGAAAGTTGCTTGAAATTAATTTTGCCTCTATATTTAATTAGCTATTTACAGGGAATAGTGAGATTTAACATTTTAAATGATACCACGAAGAGACAGTCAGCTGAATACATGTTTGTCTAAGGCAAATGACCAAGTTTTTCCAATGAATAAACATTGAGAGAAAAAATGGAGGAGTGCTTATAGAAAAGACTTAAGGAAAAATAACTAAATGTCATAGGAAGATGTTGAATGAATCCTGATTAAAGCAAAACAATACTCACAGTACGTCTTTGAGACTGTTGAGAAAATTTGAATATGAACCAGGTATTAGATGATATTAGGGGATTGTTAATTTGTCAAGGATGATAGTAGCATATTTGTTGTTTTTTAAAAACTTTAAAAGTAAGAATTCCATATTTGCATATTTATTGTTGAAAGGACAGAGTATTAAGAGTTTGCCTGCAAGGGAATAAAAGAAAAAAAGAAAAAGGTGTCTAGGCCATTAAAACAAATAAAAAATGGTAAAATATTTATAATTGAGTCAGTTTATGGAGCAAGGGAGTTCATTATACTATTCTCAATGCTTTTGTTTATATTTGAAAATATCTATAATAATTAGATAAAATTTAGGGTGTTAAAATATTGATGTTAATCTACATGAATAGAACATGATAAACTAATCTAATATTGAATAGTACATGATAAAACTCTATGCTTCAATATTATACATTAAAGAATATATAATAAAGAAAATGCTCAGGATAATAATAATAGTGCACAGTAACGTTTAATATTAATTTAAAATCAGTTAAATAATCTGGTGGAGTCTAAAAAGTTAGAAATGACCAATTTTTTTTTACATGCAATTGGAGAGTAAGCCTCAGAAATCCTCAAGAATTTAATGTTACAGATTCATTGTGGATCGATTCAAATAAGATCAGTTCCCACATTATTTCAATCAGTAATCAAGACTTTATTCTTAATGCTTTTTAGGGAAAATGACGAAGAATTTTTGATAAAAAGTTCATCTTTATTAGGTGCTCTGTGAATATTTCTTATTTGTCATAAGTCGGAGGTAATATATCCTTTTCACATTGTTGATATATTTAGTTTCATTACCTAATAAATATTAATTCTAGTGCTACATTTATTTGTCTTGTTGCTTCAGTTATTCGGTTTAAAAACATTAATTAAATTCTTGGGCTGTGTCAGGTATAGGTTTGCTTTAGTTTGTTTTAAAAAGCAAAGTTCATCCTGAAGATAATCAGCTGTTAAAAAACATATCCACACTTCTCATATATTCTTAGTCCAGAATCACATTTAAAGAACTTAAAAAAAATTTCAAAGTGCTTATGGTTGAAAATATGAATTATTTTTTCCAACAAAAAATTGTTTTTTTTCAATTGATTAAGCATAAGAATGACCATTCATGCAGCTAACTGAATTTTTGTCTTCCTTTTCTGGTTATTCAGAGAATAAAAATGAAAGATGATCTTTCTTGCTTTTTAAGTTTTCAAACAACTGATCAGTTAAAATCTCTTCTTCTATAGAGCATGCTACTTTACTATGTAAGGATTGAAATCGTTGTTTAGTTGTAGATTATCCATTCATTTGTTTCTGATAAATTTATAGATGATTGAATGATATTCTGAGATGTAGAGATTGTGTTTTAAAATTTATTCAGCTCTGAAATATTCCATAATGTTTGTTGAATGACCATGCTTTTGGTTCTTTTAATCCTTTCAGTGCTTAAGGGTCAGAAATTGTGTTGGAGAACACAGGTGATAATCAATTATCTACGACTAATGTGTGATACATTAGCTGATATTTTTTTCTTACAAGTTTGCGAAGACCAACAAAACTACTGCCATCATCAGTGCTGATGTGATATGACTGTTGATGGAATTTCCTGGACAAATCATCTAATCGCTCTGTTTTAGTTTCCTCATTTGTAGATAAGAAAATGACAACATTGATTGGCATATACTTAAAGAACTAGGAAATTAAAAGAAAAATAAGAAAAGTATTCATCATGAGATACAAGAATTTCTTTTAAATCTTTAGTCCTAATCTACTCTTCTTTTGTTAAAATGATAAAGTGAAACAATCTTGTTATCTTTGAAATAGCTGCCTGTGCCAACAGATAGAATAAAATAAAACTAGACAAAACAGAATAAAACTCAACCAAACAAAACAGTGAAAATGATACAGGACTTCAAAACAAGGTAATAGGGAATTAACAATGGCTACTACCTTCAGAAGGAGATCCCCCATAGATGCTACACTGTGTATTGTTATCCTCTGAATAGATGATCAGACTACCGGTTTTAGGCCTGCAAAGTCGGTGAGACATTGAGCACTACAAGCATTGAGTTGTATTTTACCTCAATAGCTATAATCACAGCCTGTGTTTCTCTGGATCATCCGGTTGCTCATGGGGTAGGGTGGGGGTGTGTGGGGAGAGTTGGCTCTTGTCTCCCAGCCCGTGCCAGAAGGGGCTGGCAACTGGCTGTCCCCTAGTTAGGCCACATATGGTGCCAACTCACAGGCAGTCTTAGCTTCTTGTTGACTTCTTGCTCTCCTCCTCCACAGTCTGTGAATGTCACCAACTCACAGGAGAGGGCTGGCATCTGGTTCTCTTCCCAGTAGCCCTCACATGGCGCAATCTCACAGGGAGGACTTGGCTTCTTTGTGGCTTTGGTTTTTATTTTTCTAAATTATTATGGTCAGTGTACATATAAGCTCTAGTAGTTTAACTTATATTTCTCTGTTAAGTCAGTAATACCTGCTCAACAAGGCTACTCTTTCTATATTTTATAACTGTAGTACTCACACTCTAGTTATGTTTGTGCTACATCTTTATTTCAGAAACAGTAATAGCAAGATGTATTAAAACGATACCCATAAAAATAATTTCATCTTTCAAATGACTCAGTGTGAGCAAGTTCTTACAAATGAAATGAACAAATTAGTTTCTTCGTGCCACCCATCCTTTGATAAAATGGTTGCTTTGATAAAATGGTTGCTTCAGAGTTCACTTGTAAATGTAAGTGTAAAATGTGGAGAATAGGCAGTGTTTTTGAAAGGAACTTTCTTAGAATTCTGGCTTTATACATTTAAATATTATTTTACTGTGCTTATAGCGTCTTCATTTCACTCGATTTTTTAAATCACATACTTGGTTATGAATTGTGAATTTCATTGCCAACATTCTTACAGAAAAGGATTTCAACTTTATCAGGTCTCAAACACATGAGGTCAGTCTTTATCCAGGAAAGATATTGTGAGATGTTGCTTTCATTCTTTATTTTATACTTTTAAATTCATTCACACTGTTTTGTGATGGGAATTTTATGTGAGGATCTCTGTGACTGTACTTCACTTAGCCTTGTGGTTTAAACATAAATAGTATTTGACAGTGGATAGAGTCCCATCTCTAAATCAGAACAGATTGTGAATTAGAGAAATCAGATTTGAGACTTAGAATATATTGCTAATTGTTTCTGAAGAAATATACTACTGAGAAAAAGTAAACACATCTCATTTATTAATTTAAATGTTTATCAAGAATTATAGAATTAATATAAAAACAATTGACAATAACATTGACATAGTAACATAATTTGAACATTTAACTTAATGACATTTTATTTGGAATTACTTTGGCTGTCTCATTTAAACAGTATTTTTGCTGCATGTGTACTGGCCCATTCAGGGCAGGGAAGGGTGTGAGGGCATGCTTATGACTTATGCATGTACATACATGCTTTGACATAGACACATTGTGCTAATTTTCAGTCAGAGTTCAAAGATTCAGATTTTCTTCCAATTTCAACATTGTGTGATACTTACATTGATGATGATCTAGAATATATAGAATCTGCCATAAGATTGCAAGAGGTCCTGGATACTGAAAGAGATAAATTATGTTGTGTCTTTTTTATTGTTCTTTGCAAGAAGGGATTTCATTTTTGTAGTAATTCTGTTACCAGAAGTTACTTATGAGAGTGTGGGGTGCTCTGAAACTTTAGCTTGGTACTTCAATGTTTAACCAGAATTTTGACTTTTGCATTATTATTCATTGTTTTCCACAATAATTTCGGGATTAGGGTTTAGTTCTGAGCTCCCCTTTCTCTGCACTCCCCCAGTAATAGAGTTCAGTGGACCACATTGACTAGAGACAATTGAACTCCTTCTGTGTTTGCTCTTCAGCCCAGAGGTATCACAGGCATTTACACAAAAGCTGTTGATCACAGTGTATTTACAAACCTTCAGGAGCATAGCACTTTCCCCACTGTAGGTTTCCCTCCAATTGATTGTATCCCAGTGGGATGATTGGCCATCAACATTTTTTTCCCCAAGAAAAAGCTTCCTGCTGGAGTTTTCTCTGTTGTATTCACTAGAGGAAATGTTTAGTTATTGTGTTTGATCAGAGGTACTTTTTCATCATGGAATTGGCTATCAATGTTGGACTTTTAACAATGAAACAAATACCCCTGTGCTTGAGAAATCTTCTCAAGTTATAACTTTTACAACTTTCATTTTGCTCAAAGAAGAAAATAAACGTGGTCACCACACTGGGTTTCTAGGCAAGACACAGGAATACTCTGACAGTTATTCCTGCTTCTGTATTGTTATAAAGAACTCCTATTAGATGGACTATGCTTCATTTCATTGTTGGAAACCTATATGCTGTTCCCCTTCCTTTTGACTTCATGCTGGGCCTAGGCCTATTCGCCTGTAGAATTTTTCTTATCAAAGTTATGTCCTTCTATAGCTATATTCTGTAGGTGGTTTCACTCTGTAGTCTGCATTTAGTGGGAGACAGGACACCAAGTGAAGTAGAATCTATGACTTTTCTTCACCTTTCTCTCTGTCTTACACAGTAGCATTGCCAGCCATAGCTCTTTCTTCTTATGGTTCCAGCTCCAGGCAGATCTCCTACAGCTCCAAATGGTACTGGTTGACTGCGGGTTCCAATGACACTGACTCCTGCATTTCATTTGTCAGTTTTGGGGTGTTGCGTTTTCCTACTCTTGCTAAATCTCTATCTTAGACTACAAAATCCAGTTTGTCTTCTCAGCTTTTTCTTTACCAGAGTAACCAATTCTCTTAATGAAATTCTCTTCATGTAATTTGATCCTTATGGTAGATCCTGATACATCTTCCTTTCGGCTTCATTTTTGTTTCTTACATGAAAGTATATTTAAGAGACTAGCACTGATACATATTTTCTTTCAGGGATGCTTCTGACAATTGGAATCAAGGCACCAACTATAGAACTGGACATGCAATTTAAATTAGGGTTGACCCTTCCTTAGACTCTTTACCACCACTGCTGCCTTGAATCTAGGTAAACTGTAGCCAGCAAGATAAGGACAGGCCAGTTATAAGAAAATAAGAAAAATGAAGCAACAAGGCATGGTGAGTCCCAAGAATAGGATGGGGGACTAGCTGCTTAATTACAGAAAGACAGTTTTCATGTATACACCTAGTAAGAACAAAACGAATTGTTTTCTCTGTGCTGTCATCTATAATGCCAATCCAAAGAGGTAAATGCAAAAAAGAAAAAAGAACAAGAAAAAGCCAAACAAAACAAAAATGAAACCATGAGTAAGGAAGTTAACTGTTGTAAAGTAGTCATTATTGGTTGTTATTAACTACTTGAAGTTTTATCTGAGATAGTTTTGACTGACCAAAAAGAACATGATATATGATATATTAGTTCTTTTCAATTTTCAAAAACCTTTGTCATTTTTTTATTGATATGAGAAAGTATAAGTGACACCAAATACATAATATTAAGAAAAACCATAAGCTGATAATTGAAGTTGTACCTTTAAGTATTGTCACTTAAGTGTCATTTCAATTAGGTGAAGCTTTTGAACTCATGGATGGGTGAGGACAATGAATTGTAGAAGGATAATTCTTTGTATCAGAAAATAGACTCCCGGAAGAGAATGAGAATGGGCCCCTCGAGGACCCACCCCGCTGGGCCTGAGCAGCTCTGACCACAGGACAACTAATCTGCCTTCCAGGGGACTGTGCGACCTGCACGGACTCCAGGAAGTGAAACGTGTACCTCCCGTATGCCAACCGGCGCACGGGCTTAGAATCAAGGACAAAACCCACCCCGCCAAGCAACTTGCTGGTTCGGAGGTCTGGCTAAATTGATAGCAACTAAGGAACATCAAGCAACTAAATGCTAGTATTGTTTCGTTGATTTTGCAGGCCTCTGGTCGGCAACCTGAGCATCTTTTTGGAATATGACAGTAGGCAATGTGGCAAATATGGGGGATTCTCTTCTGTCTTGTCTTCGAGGCCCAGTATGGTTCTCACTGTTTTGCTTTACTCTGATCATTATTTTGTTTTATTTTATTTATTTATTTTTTTGCTTTCTTTTATATTCTGTTTTTATTAGTTTTATTCTGTTTTGTTTTTGGTTCAATTCTACTATACCTGTTGGAATGGTCAGCTATTCTGAAGATAAAAATATGTACTATAGTAGCTATTTTCACAGTATCTCTCTTCAAATTCTGTACCAGTTCTGCTGCTTTGTTTTGATTGACTTTGTTCTGTTATGTTCTGTTGAATTTTACTATCTTTAAAATAAAAAAGAAAAAGAAAAAAAAGAAAGTAGTACTTTAATATATAAATCAAAGTTATAAAGTTTTGCAGCCCTCATTTTGGAAATTTTTTTATTATTTACATTAATTATAGTATAAGCTGATTTTCCACATGTAATACAGAGGAAAACTTTCATAAATATCTCATTGCCACTTTTTATCATAACTGCCGTTTTTGCCCATGGCATATTCATCAAGATAAATTTTAACTCCTTCACTTCCAGCTTCTTAACATTAGTGTGATTAGAGAAGCCAAGTTCTAAAACTTATTAACTCCAAATTTAAATATTTTACAAACCAAATGTGGTTGCTTCTTGGAACCATTTTGTGGAATGATGTAATATGAAATAAAACAAGTGAAATTTGATTCAGTGTTCACAGAGTTTCCGATTTGGTTTTGAGTATGAATTCTTATATTCCCTTTAAAAGAGTTGACTTGTCTAAGATTTCTTTCTTACCTGGAAATTGTTCATCCCTTCACTATTATATATAGTTAGGGTACATTGGTAATTAATACCAATGAATAAATAACTGAAACACAGTGCCAAAGACTGTGGCAGAGATACTACTTTGTTTTGAAATCTGCCCTGTGATTTCTTTTAGGTCAAAATTTTGTGACTCCTTTTTTATTAGTATGGGTGATCTGATTGATTGCATTTTCTATTATTAGTATTAGATTTATGAGTTTCTTTGGAGACTTTAGAGGAAGGGTAGGGATAAAAATTATATATTCATTTTGAAATGTTTCTTCTCATGAAATGTGGCTCAAAGATTATAAGGAGAGAAAACTGTTGTTGAATGAGTGAGTTATCTAGTTTCTT
Source organism: Dasyprocta punctata (assembly GCA_004363535.1). Lineage (NCBI taxonomy): Eukaryota > Metazoa > Chordata > Mammalia > Rodentia > Dasyproctidae > Dasyprocta > Dasyprocta punctata. Next base: position 147,456 of record RJWM01000690.1, read on the forward strand.
CCTGGGTAACTTGAGGTGCTCACATTCTCTATAGTTAACTGAAGAGAATCTGTAGGAACATTTTGACAGAATCGTGGTGTTTCTTACCTATTAGGGATGCTTTTCAGGCAGTGCAAAAGGCTCAAAAGTGGAAAGTAGCTCAACTGATGGTTATCAGCATGTGAGTCCACAGCTTTTTGGCTCAAAAAATGAAAGACTCTCATATATACTCCTTGAAGCAGTGCCTGATAACAGAAAATAGCAAGACTAATTTTTGAAATTAAAGTGTAGGTACTTCTTGCTGTGAGTCTAGGCTTTAGACTGGGACCTCTAAATGAGAATGTAAAGCTAAGAAATTTTTGATAGGAAGGTGGGTCCAAGTCATGTATTCTAAAGCAAAAAAAAAAAAAAAAAAGTTTATTTTAATTAAATTTTTTGAGGCTATAGGGATTGAACTCAGGGCCTTGGTCATGCTAAGTATATGCTACCACTGAGTTGTTTACTCAGTTTGGAACATTTTATTTTAGAGAGTAGACAGCATTTCTGTAATGAGGCCGGATGGGCCTCACTCCAGGCAGGACCGCACCAACGCGACAAAGGAGACGCAGAGATCAGGCTGATGGCGCAGATCCGGTTTAATGTGGAAGTGCAGCAGGCTATATAGAGGGTGCGGGCCAATAGGGAGTGAGAGCCAGTGAGGGGACAGTATCTAGGCAGACTTAGGTCCGTATAGTGGGTGTGGGCCAATAGGGAAAAAGGGGAGGGCGGTATCTGGGGAGAGGAGCAGAAACAGCAGTCTCCTAGGGGATGTTATCTGATTGGTGGTAAGTTTGTGCAGACCAGCGGCAGGAATAGGCCACACTGTAACATTTTTGGAATGCCAGAAAGTGTGTATGTCACTTTTTTTCTAAGTTAAAAAATTATTGTCAGTTTGTTGTTCTTCAGCTTCACATGTTTAAAAATAAAGAATAAAATTATTTGATTGTTTTGCTTTAGTAGTGTAAATTCCAGAGGCCAGTATGCATGTCACTCAGTTTTCATATGAAAAGCTTTTGCTTTGGCTAATGACATTTTATTTATTGTGCTACTTTAAAAAATAGGCTATAAAGCTTTAATTTACAATATATTTTGAACATTTTGGGCCTATTGAAGTTGATACATGGTTACAAGTAAGTAAAATTGGTTCAGAATTTCATGACTGCTCTTTCCCTCCCCTCTTCATCCTTCTTGTCTATCTGCTACCCACCTTTCTGCCCTATTTCCTTCTCGGCCTCCCTTCATCTCTGAACTCAATATGGGGAAAGGAAAATAGTTTATAACCAGTTTGATTAGATGGAATAATCTCTCTTTGCTTGCATTTGATTTAGTTTACCCTTAATTTTCTTAAGCTTTGATTTTTTTCTCAGTTAAGTGAAACTGTGTATTTAGTTTTTAGTTGAAGAGAAATTCTAATTCTTAGCTCCTGCTGAGTAAAAAAGTGACAGGCTGCTTAGTGCTGCAGACTGTGAGCACTGTTTGTGGTTCATTATGAGCTCTAGAAATCTTATATGGAGAATAGAAAGAGGTTAGGTAGAAAGAAAAGTACTAGAAAAAAGTCAATTAGGACTGTACTGCCTGCCAGAGTTAAACAGGAGGAGCAGAGCATCCGTTCTGAATTGGTACACTAAGAAGCAGAAATCTAATTAACAGAGTTACATTTCTGGAGCAGAAGACAGTGATTAAAATTTTGGTGAACTACTCAAAATTACTGCCGTAGACATCAAAACTCTTGACAACTTACAGAGACTTTTTTTTTTAATCTTCTGCATTTTAAGAACAAATATGTAAGTAGGAATTTCATTATGCTTCTTGTTCTCAAATAACCTTTAATTGTGTGGCATGAGAATGTTGTTTTTATTATTTAATGTTTATATATTAGTGAAGCTTATGTTCAAACAGCGCTTTTAAAAGCATGTAGCGTCAGAGCTGTAGATCCTGTGTTTGACATAGAATGGAGAACTGATTTGTAGAAAGAAAATAAATGAAATTATCTCTAGTTTGTTTCTGATTTCAAATTGACTTATTTAGTAATAGCCATTTAATAGATAGGTACCTAGCACTGTTAAGCAATGATGACACAATGATGAATAAGACATGGTCCTGACCTGCAGTTGCTTATCCTTGACTTTAGTGGGAGGAAAATACCCTTAGTTAGACCACATTATAAGGCAGCATATTTGACAGTGTGGTGGAAGAATGAACAATATCAGTGGGTATATGGAGAGCAGTCTCCTGCTCTGAGTGTGGGTGTCCGAGGTGGCTTTACAGAGGACATGTTCTGGGACTGTGAAGGATGAATTATGCACTGCTAAGACGAGGAAATGAGGCCAACCTTCTAGCTACTTCCGGTAGCTTGGTGGCACTATTACTAATAATGTATTTTGTTTTAGAATTGGACTAAGGCTCTCTATATTATTTTTTCTTGCTGTATGTATTTCAACATATTAATCAATTAATAATTTATTTTTATTCACTGTAAGTGATAAGACAAGATTTGCGTTTGTACCAAGCTGACCTAATTAATTTAACTATTTATATATAATTAACATTATTATATATTAAATTTAGAAGTGTAAATAACATTTATGTGTTCATGATCTCTACCTTTATTTGATGTGTCTCCTTGGATATTTAGGCATTTCAGACATAGCATATTCAAATGTCTTTTTTACCTTCCCTCAAAACGTTAGTTGCAACAATAGCTTCCAGTTCCTGAAACTAAAAGTTTAGAATCATTCTTGATTCCTTTTTTCTTTCATGTCTATCATAACCTATTTATCAAATAATTAAATTGATTTTACTTTCAAATATATCTAATACCTTATCTCTTTATAACATCTCTAGATGCTATTACTGTGGTTCAAGTCACTAATACTGCTTCACTGGATTAATTTAATTCGCTTTTCTGCTTTTACCCTTTTCCTGTGTTCTAGGCTCAGCATCAAAGTTAAAATGGACAATCAGAAATGTTAAGTTAGATCATGGCACATTCATATTCAAAATCCTTCAGTGGATTCTCAAATTCCTTAGAGCAAAAGTTAAATCCTTGGTGTGACTTATAAGGCCCTGTGCAGTTCGCTGCTCTTGGCTCACCTCTCCATTCACTCTGCCCTCCCTTCCATTCACTCTGTTACAGCATAACCAGCTCCTGACTAATGCTGTAAAACCCTAGGCCTGCTTCCATCTCAGAACCTTTGCACTAACTTTTGCCCGAGACATAAAAATGGTTTTGTTTGCTTCTTTACTGCCTTCAAATCTTTGCTTAAATATCACCTTTTCAATGATATAATCTCTTTTTATTTTCTTGATACTGGGCATTGAACCCCAGGCCTTCCACTGAACTACATCCCCAACCTTTTTTATTTTTTGTTTTAAGATAGGGCTTGCTAAGTTGTCCAGGGTCACCTTGAATCAATGACGTCATTCTTGGCTGCTTATTTAAAATTATAACCCATTTCTCTTCTCTCTTGTTTTCTATCCATCTTCCCTTGCTTTATTTTCCTCCATAGTATTTAATGTAGAGAAAATTGTGTTAACCTTTTGACATGCTATGTAATTATACTATATATTTTATTAATTGCCTCCTCCCCAACTAAGAATGTAAACTCCCTGTGAATTTGGGTTTCTGTTTTTAGTTAACAACTATATTTTTAAATTTAAAAAATATATATTTATTTATTTGTCTTTTTGAGACAGAATCTTGCTATGCAGTTCAGGCTGGCCTTGAGCTCACTTTGCAGCCCAGGCTGGTCTCAAACTCACACTAATCCTCTTGCCTCAGTCTCCTGAGTGCCGGAATTACAGGCAAACACCACCACGCCTGGCCTATATGTTTTAGCAACTGGGATAGTTACTGGTACTTAGAGCATGCCCATTCAATAGTTATTGACTACATGAATAATATTATCTGTATTCTCTTTTAATTGATTAAAGAGATCGAGCTTTATTATTTTTATATATTATTTGTATTTTATTCTTATTATATTTGAATATTATTATTTTTAAATATTCATCACTCTCCTTTAGAGAAATGGTTCCCAGTCCAGGCTAGGATCCACTGGTTAATATTTTCCTATATACTTAGCTCTATTCTGAATCAGGAATTTCTAAGGATAGAGCCTCCCTATCATTAATTTTGAAATTCTCCAAGTGATGTGAATGTGTAGCCAAAGTTAGAGTCAGATGCTCAGGGAACATTGAAATGCCCATGAATGAATGAATGAATGAATGGAGGAGTACCACAACCACTGGATCAGATACCCAGATTTAGGCCAGCTCAAGCATTAACATTGGTTTTCAGATATTTATATTGTGAAATCGGTCCTGAGTAGCACAAGCTTAAGGAGTGCTGGTGGAGGAGGAAGGATAAGGGGAAAGGAGGTGAAGGAGGAGGGATTTCAATTACGGTAGCAGGAAAGTTGTGTCCAGTCCCTTGGCAGCTGTTGCCAATGAATTATTCTCATTTAAAAGGCATAGATCAGTGATGGTGAACCTTTTATAAACTGAGTGCCCAAACTGCAACACAAAATCCATTTATTTATTGCAAAGTGACAATGCTGCAATTAAACCTGAATACTGAGGTTTTAGTTTAGAAAAAACAACTGTTATCTGATGCTCAACTACTGCAGTGTCTTTGCTGGCATGATGACGGAGAGGGCTCTGTGTGCCCACTGTGGCACATGTGCCATAGGTTCTCTACCACTGGGGTAGATGTTTTGGCATTAAAGCAAGAATGTCATATTTGCAAGACATATTTTTTCTTTTCTAAAGTAATTAAAAAGACTCTGGAGAGAAATTGAAATTTGAACCAGGTAGTTGAATAAATGGAAGAGAAAGGAGAAGAGACGTTTTCAATTTATGAGTATGACTAGTGAAGTGAGGCCAGTCTTTAAATGATGAGTACAGTTCAATGGGCACAATGAGAACAGGAATGGACAATGAAGGAACTTGATAGGGAAGCTCTGGGATTCTTTTTGGCAGCAGAAATATTTTGTTTCCTGTGAGCTTTGGATATGGTAGAAAATATGATCAAAATGATTTAAGAAAGACTGATCTGACTGGTGAGGTGGCAAGAAGGAGTTAGAAGGGAAAGTTGTGAGGCAAGGAGGGTAATAAAGTGTCCTAGAAAGCAAACAATGTTAAGACACTGAAAGATGTCAGATCTGGTTGGAGAGACCAGTTCTTGGATTTGAAAATTATACAAAGGGGCAGAAGCCCAATGTGATTAAAAAAGCAGCTGTTAAAATGAAATGCATAAAGATGATACCTGAGGGCCAGGGATATAGCTCAGCAGCACAGTGCCTGTCTTGGCAAGTGTGAGGTCATGAGTTCAATCCCCAGTACCACACTAGAGAGAGAGGGAGAAGGAGAGGGAGAGGGAAAGAGGAAGAAAAGAAGAAGAAGTGGAGGGGGGGGGGCAGAGGAAAAGGAGGAGGGGGGAGAAGGGGGAGGAGGAGAGGGGGGAGGAAATATGGTACCTGAGAATTAATATAAAACTTACTCTGGATTCCGAAACTTTGAAAGTTGCATTTTTGTGGATATACTTAGTGATTTTTTATTGTGTCTGCCATGTCTAAAGGCTGTTTAAAAGACTTCTAATTCTAGTTTGGTGCTCTCAGTTCTGAGGTGATGGTATAGGTTTGTCTGATGTCCTCAGTGTAGTTTATTTATGTTTTTTAAGAAAATTAACCATTTGCAATACAGAGTTCCAGTCTTAACAAAGCTGAGGTCTTGGTCTAGTTGATATATAGAAGGGATACTCCCTGTTCCTTCTCTTACCCAACCAAATTCTTCTCTTAAGTGTAGACATCATGCTCTATGTAGGTGTGAAAGACTTTCTGTGCTTGTAGGCAGCAGTGTTCTCTGTTCTTTCCAGCAGTGTTAGTTTCTTTACTCTTCTATTTTTACTCTACAAGATCCCTTCCTTTTCTCTTTGAATTTTCCTTTCTGTGCTTAATAAAAAGTTTCCCCCAGTTTTCTTATAAATGGCTTTCTCTTACTTCCTGCCCTTTGTGCCTTTGGTAACTGGTAGTTACCATACTGGACAGTGGAGTTGTGGAGATTGAAGTGTTTGCTTTTCTTTTGGGTTTAGCTCGACAACTGTGAGCTGGGAATTGGCTGTTTCACTGCTCTGAGACCTTTGGCAGTTGAGTTATATAGTTCCTGCAAGTTAGTTTCCTGCCCCATGTAAAGGATTTCATGGAGGCATAGATAAGACCATTTAGTCCTATGGGAGCTCATATAGGTGTTAGAACTATGTACTAGTTTCCTGTTCTTGTTGTAACAAATTTCCACATACCTAATTAGCAGTTTAAAAGAGCACAGATTTATTATCTTACTGTTCTGTAAGTTAGAAGTCTATCTGACACAAATTCACCTGTCTAAACCCAAGATTTTGGCTCTGTCTGATCCTTTCTAGAACCTCCCAAGGAGAGTATTTTCTTACTCATACCACGGTGATGTATGCACACCTGTGTTTAAAGGAGAACAATTCGTAATAGATGAATCTTGAAAATAGCCTAGGTGTTCATTGGTGGATGAATGGATAAAGAAAATTTGATTTTTATGTACAGTGGAGTAGTACTCTGCCATAAAGAAGGATAAACTTGAGATGTTTTTAGGTAAATGGATGCACCTTGAGACCATACTTTTAAGTGAAATAAATCAGACACATATGTTTAAATATCATGTTGTTTCTCTTGAGTGAGGTACCAAAAGTGTATGTAAAGACCAAGATGGATGGTAGATATTGGGAAATAGGATGAAAATGTTAAAATGGGAAGGAGAACAAGAGAGGGGAAAGGAGGAAGGGAAGAAAGGAAAAAGGAAAAAGAATGGGAGGAAAAAAATGGAAACAAAGAGGTTCTGAGAAAGTTCTAAATTAACTATTTATTCATAGTTTATCTTTTAAAAAATGAGAACAGCTGTACAGAAGAGACATTATTATAAATATATGAAATTGAACAGTTATAATAATCTTAACAAATTGTAAGTACTTTTTATAATGTAGTTAGCAGCTTTTTACCATATTAAACAATTGATTGTTAATACTTGGCTTTTATTTTGTTTCATTAAAATCTGTTTTTTTTGTTGCCATTCATATATTTGACATAGACTTCTACTTATTTTTAATTCATTATGTAAAAGGCTACATAACAATGACTGTAGATTATCATCTTTTTAACATTGTACAATGATATTCTATCTTGTAAGTAAATTATAATTTTTGAGGTTGAATGTACCATTTACCTTTTTTATCTTTACTTTATTAGTTAAGAAATCTTTCCAGCTTGGATCTACGTCACATCACTGAACTGGACAATGAAACTGTGATGGAAATTGTCAAGAGGTGCAAAAATCTTAGCTCTCTCAATCTGTGTCTCAACTGGATCATAAATGACAGGTAATTGTTGGAACATCTTAAGAATACTTTTCTAAAGGAAAAGATAGCAAATACTAACAGCATTTATAACAGGGCATGTCAACATTTAAGTAAAATTGAATGCACCTTTGTTTTTTTAAATCAGTATGCTTAAGTTATGAAAATCACCTAGATGTATGCTTTTGTTTTCATTGCTGAGGACTTAACCCAAGGTCTTGGGCATGCTAGGCAAGTGGGCTACCACTGAGCTACATCCCCACCCCCAGATATATATTTTTAATGCATCCACTGCTTATGACTGTAGCAGTGTGTATGTTGATGTAAAGGTATTCCTAAATAATTACACCAGTAGTAGTTCACTATAACAGTAGTTGTCTGTAACACAAAACCTTTTTGTTACCCACCCAGGATAGATTATTTATCTTTATGTTTTTGCTATTTTTGTTGTTGATTTTACTGTTCACTTGTCAAGGAAAGTGATTATGAAAACTGTTTCAAACCTTTTGCTTTTAGACCTTTTCTTAATGATGACCTTGAGACCGTTTCTTAATGATTTTGTTCTGTGTATAAATATACTTTGCTTTGTAAATAGAAGTGATGAACAGTTTGATATATAGTGTTAGAATGTCTAAAGTATAAAACTTTTCGTATAAATGATGTCAGGCCCATTTTTCTGAAACGTTGTATGAAGGAAGAAAAATTACAAAAAAATTCTTCAAAGCAGGCCTTTAAAATAAAAATGCTGGCACAGTACCACTGGCAGTACTGATTAATTTAGGTGAGTTTGTAAACATAGGCATGAATCACGATTCTTGCCCACTAAACTTAAATGAATTTTTTTAAAGATGGGCTACCAAAAAACTTTATACTTTCAAAATAGAAAGTTCCATTCTAGCTAAAATTAGAACCTCTATAGATTGAAATAATTTTTTAAATAGGAGTTTAAGTTTTAGAACAGATAATGCTTTAAATCCAAAACTCCCACCCTCCACTTTTCTTTTTTAGACTGAAAAATCATGTAGACCGTATTTTCCTATATTTTAGGAAACTCTAGTGATTTTTTTTGTTTGCCCTAAATTATTATTATTTAAATTATATAATTGTTTTTATTTGATTCCTTCCTAATAAAATCTTCTATATTTTACTTTGTTACTTATTTTAAAATTTTAATTTATTCAGAATATAAAATTCGTTCATATATGTAAATTTTAACTGATGTATAAAAGTTATACCTATGGAGTACCATATGATGTTTCAATACATGTTTACATTATATAATGTTTGTATCATTTAAACATGTTTATCTCTTCAAATATTTATCTATTTCTTAATGGCAAAAACATTCATGACCCTTTCATTTAGATTTTTGAAATACATGGTATGTTATTATTTATAGTTACTTTTACTGTGAATAACACACTGGAACTTATTTCTGTCTAGCTTAGTATTGGTGAACTTCTGTCATCGATTGAGAATACTCTCAACTTTCATGAGATCAATGTTTTTAGATTCCACATATGAATAAGATCATCTAGTATCTGTCTTTCTGTGTTTGTCTTACTTCTCTTAACATAATGATCTTTAGTCACATACAAATTACAGTGTTTTATATTTTTTATGGGTGAATCATAATCCATTTTGTATATGTACTGTATTATCCATTCATCAGTTGATGGAAATTTAGGTTGATTCTATTTTCTTGGTTATTATGAATATAGTGCAATAAATGTGTAAATACAGATGTGTCTTTGACAATTTCATTTCCTTTAGATGTATACATAGTTGTGAGATTGATGGATCATATAGATGTCCTATTTTTAATTTTTCAAGGAGCCCTCATGCTGTTTTCTATAATGACTGTACTAACTGACCTTCCTACCAATATTTTATCGTGATTCCCTTTTCTCCACATCTTACCAGTACGTGTTATTTGTTGGTTTTTGATGTAGCTCTTCTTACTGGTGTGAAGTGATATCTCACTCTGCTTTTGATTTACATTTCCCAGATGATTAGTAATGTTGAGCATTTTTTAATATACCTGTTGCCCATTTATATGTCTTCCTTTAAGAAATGACTATTTAGGTCTATTGCCCAGTTTTAAATTGGCTTATTTAATTGTTTTCATTGGTATTAAGTCCTTATATATTCTGGATATTTACCCCTTGTATAGTGCACAAATATTTTCTCCCATTCTATAGATTCTTTTTAACGTGATGATTATTTCCTTTGCTCTGCAGAAACTATTTAGTTTTGTGTAATCTCATTTTTGTAATTTATCTTTTGTTTCCTATACTTCTGAGATCTTGTCCAAAAAATATCATGAAATATCAATGTCATGAAATATTTCTCTTTTGATTTCTTCTTGTGGTTTCATAGTTTCTGGTCTCTCATTTAAGTGTTTAACCCTAACTTTTTTTCTTAAAAAGCTTGCTAATATTTCAAGTTTTTATATTTTCTTCAAATTCACTGATGTGCTGTGCATATGTAATTATCATTTATGAAAGATATTTATTTTTTAGTAATAGTCATTATACAATCTGAAGAGAAACCAGAGTATTGTAATAGTCATTATACAAAGTATACCAAAATCCAAGGAAAATTTCTGTCAATTTAAAAATCCATTATTTCTGTATCCCAGTAATTAACATTCTTCTGTACAGTTATATGAGAATTTATAGTGAACTCTAGGATGCTTTTCATAACAAATGATAAAATAAGAACGTAAGTAAACTTCATCTTGTGATTTTAGTTGTTTAACATTAGCTCAATACTGGGATAAATTTCTTCATTACACATTCTGTTCAAGTGATAAGACCTTTTCTGCAATGAAATGATTATATTCCATGACAATTGTCTGTATATCCGACATATTGTGACCTGTGAAAGAGTCAGTAACTGGAGAATATTGTAATTGATAAATAAGATGTAGTCCATATATGATTATGTATATGGATTATGTACTAAGTAAACATTTGCATAGATTTGTATCATTTTAACAAAGATATTTAAGGACTTCTAATCTTCAAGCTCTTTAAATGTCTATTAGCCATAATAGTTAACATACAAATGAAAATATGGGCAGTGTTCTCATTGCCTTCCTTCTCTTTGTTAGGCGCCATGTACTCAAACCTTTTACTGTTTCAGTCATTTTCTCCTACTTAACTGTAATGGTTATCTGGTGTTTGATCCTAAATATATGTACTGAAGAGATTTATTTGCAAGGAATGAAAGTGTGTTTTTATGTGTTTAATGGAAAAGTTTGGATTAATTGAGAAAACATGCATTTTAATGAGGTTGAGCAATAGAGTTTTAAAGATCAGACTCTTTTAGGTTTTAATGACCTACTTGCACTTATCCTGTGTACTGTAATAGAAGTTTCAACATTAAAATCCACTTCGCAGTATCATCTAAATTACTCATCTCATTGTTCTTGCCATACTGTATTACTAACCTAACTAATATTTCTAATTATATTGGTATAAATCTAGGACTTCCCATCAGACTTAATTATAATTTCAGCACTTAGCAGAGATGGGTTAGTAACCTTTGATATAGAGGGCACTGGGATGCACTAATGCATTTAGCCTATCAATTAGCTTCTGTTCTACATTTGTTCATTATTATTATCCTTCCGTAAATCAGGAAGCATTTATTAACCTCCTACTAAATACTTGGTACTGTGTGTCAGACTGTGAGCGCTGAGACTGTGTTGCTTTCAAAGGTCATTGTTTTTAGGTGACATATGACTTAATGATAATAATGAGTCTTGTAAGGATATAGAGGAGGAAAGAAACCTTTATTACCCAGGTAATTGATAGGCAATTTACATGTGTTCTCATTTATGCCTTTCAGTATCTTTTGTTCAAGGGAAGGTCATACTATTTCTATTAAATTTAGACCATTTGTTTGACTTTTCTATGGCTTTTTAATGGATATACTTTTTGTCATTGTGCAGTAAAAATTGGGTAAGGACAAATAAGAAAAAGTGAAAGGCTCATGAGTCCATATTCTGTTTGATAGCTGGAATTCACACACAATTGACATTTATATGTAAAGTTCCTAATTTTTTTGCATTTATTGAACTCATTTTTTCCAGTAATAGAAACTATATGGATAATATTTTATACATAATACCTGTTACAAGGATCTATATTTTATGTTGGTAGTTTTAAAAACGATTCCTCACATTAAATTCTGATGCTAGTCTCAGTTCTTCTTCCATAAGATTTACCCTAGGTTTTGAAAGCTTTGTCTGTGAATATTATTTTTGAAACTCAAAATTTAAAAATAGGTGATAAATGAACGACTTTACTGTCATGCTGATGGTATGTGTTTGCATTTAGTCTTCCTGGAATTGATCTGCGTGACTAAGACATGCTGTTCTTTATCTTTGTTTTTCTAAAAACACTTTTTGTATTGAGAGAGTTAAGCAGCATGATATTTCCTTGTGTTCAAATGGATGGTCTAGTAGTCATTTGATATTTACCATTGCTTTTGAATACAAATAAAATCTAAGTGTTTTATGAAAAGGGAACACTTGACTATTTCTATCATCGATTTAAATTAAACATCTGGTTATTCTGTCTGTTCTACTGTCTGTTTATTGAAATATTTGTACTTCATATAATTTTTTTTTGACATTTTATATCCAATTCATCAGGATTTTTGTGTGTCCGAAGAACACAGAGTCTCAAAGTAGTATGTTTTGGATATAAAAAGTTGATATGTAAAAAACAGAATGGTTTTGAGAATCATCGTAGCAGTATGTTTATAATGGCTCCTTTGTGTTTTTTTTTTTGTTTTTTGTTTTTGCCAAAAAGACTTGAAAGAAATAAGACATCTTTTCAAAAGTTCTTTTTGAGTTTTAAAGCCACTGTCAAATAATTTCCCCATTTTCAGTTTGTAGTATTTTTCCTGAAAAAGAAATTCACTCCTCTGATCTGTATACTTATTATTAAATGATCCTTTCATTGATAGTTGACCTTGCTTACTCATGAATTAAGAGATTTTAGTGTAATAATATAAGAGAAATTAGGGATTATCTAGCATGCATTACGCAACAACACAAAGCATAGCAAAAGCCATGGTATTTATTGCTATAACAAAATATTGGGGCTCCATAATATAATAAAAGGAATTTTATTTAGCACTCAGTTTTAAAGACTGAAAGTTTTAGGATGTAGTGGTCCACGTGTTTGACCTCTACTGAGTTCCTTGTGCTGGATGGCATCACAATGTCAAGTGAGCCTGCAGAACAGATCACCTGGCAAAACAGCCAGAAAGAAATGCAGGAGTCAGAGTTACTCTTTTATTACTAATTTTGCAGGAACCAGCCAAGGTCTCACCAGAAGCCCCTTAATCTTCTGAGAGTAGCAACCCTGTTGTCCTCATTACTTCCCAAAGGTTCTATTTCTTAATTCCACCAGGCAGCCCTGCTATACTGAGTACAAAGCCCCTAACACATGAACCTTTCAATAACACTCTCAAACCATAACTAAACCATGGCAGTGGTTATTAAGGTAAATTATTTGTCCATAATTTGCTTTGTAACTATGTAAAGGGAGCTTTATGTTTACTATGTAAAGGGAGCTACTGGATCAGTGCACACTCTAACATATAAGGAATTTGAAATTTAGACTGTTGTGGCTAGTTTCTTTTAAGTATACAATAATTCTTATAGTATATGCTATTTTACTTTATATGTGCTGAAGTTTAGAATAGTAGCTATAGATATTTTACAATTAAGTGAAAGTTTTAAATAAGACTCTTTGAACCACGAACGTGTTTTGTTTGGCATATATAGCACTGGTAAAATATTGAATTATCAGGCCCTCCCCTCTCTCTGTGTTTCTGTCTGTCTCTCCATCTGCCTGCCTGTCTCTCTATAATGCTGAGTATTGAAGCCAGTAACTTCATACTGAGCTACTGCCATCCTTTTTCACTTTTTGAGACAGAATTTCACTAAGTCAGTAAATTGCAGGGGCTAGGCTGAAATTTAAGATCTTCCTGCTTCAGCCTCCCAGAGTGCTGGGATTACATGTGTGTGCCACTACACCCAGTTTACATTTTCTTGTATCAGTAATCTTTTCATGGTAGGAGTGATCTGTTCTCTTGGGCCATTTAATGCTCTTTCCATCTGGCTTGATCCTTTTTTAATATTATCTGTCTGTGTCCTACATGGTCTATTCTCCTGCATTAAAATCCAAACTGAAGACATTTTTAGACATTTCATATTTTTAATCAAATATTTCTAATAAATAACAGAGTTAATTGGTCTACCCAAATTAATTATTGTTATTTCAGACATCAGAATTTTAAGCCACAGATAGAAGTTATAGAGGGAAATGCAACGTAACTTGCAATATGTTAGGACCTTAATTTTCTTTGACAGATTTCCAAAATAGAAAGAACATTCTTAGTGTTGAAAGAGAGCTGCAGAAGAGTTCCTTGAATTATGAGAGATTGAACTTCTTTACTAAGCTACTTCCAACTTCAAATCTATGTTTAAATTTATTCATGTATTTTGGTGCTGGGGGTCAAACCATGGGCCTCTCTCTTGCTAACTAACCACGTGCTGCTCTACCACTGAGCTTCACCCCCATTCTCCAAAGTTGTTTATTTCAAAATGAATTCATTGGCAGTGCTTAGCATTTGATTCATATTTTGTTTTAGCATTAAGAAAAATCTTAATACTGTTTTTTCTCTTATTTAAAAAAGCCCTTTTTAGTCTTTTAGGTTTATGAGTAGATTAAAGTTGTAACATAACAGATTACTCCACCACTTCTTTCTATGAGACTGACAGCACCCCAGCTCATGTAAAACTCAATGAAGCTTTATAAAGATTTTTCTAACTCCCTTGATCTTCTCTGGATGTTTATTCTGTTTCTTCTTTCAAATTTTTGTTGATTCAATAAAAAACGGTGATATTTAGAAATAAAGTTCAGAGAGGATTTGAGCAGGTGTTGGTGATATAAAATATTTGCTGAGTGCCCATTGTGTTTTATTTCTGAGAATTGTTTTGTGAACATATGGTATATATTGTATTTATAAGTGTTGAAGGACTTGGTGGATAATCTACCCTCTTCCAGTGAATGTCATGTCACAATGGACTTAGAATTTTATTTCATTTCAATCCCCTAATATTACTTAATTCTCTTAGAGACTGAGGTTTAAAGATTGCCCAAGGAGGGCAAACTCATCCATTAAATCCACTGGACATACTTGAGTTTGAGTTTAAGAATATTTTGCTTTTTATTAAAGTTAAGTGGTTTGGAGGAGAGGAATACTTTTCACCTTGGAGCATTAAGTATGAAGTTTGAACAGTTTTCCCATATAAAAGCCTGCAAACTTTGAAATAAAGTGGGCAGAAAAAATATTGCGTATGACAGGCATGATTATGTGTGCCTGTAGTCCTAGCTACTTTGGAGACTGAGGCACGTTAATTGCTTGAGCTCAGGGTTCTGTGGCAACCTAAAGACCTTGTTTCTTAAGATAAAATAAAAAGAAACAATAAAGACACTATCAAAGTAACTTGGTGGTTTTTATAGCAACCTTGTTCTGCCTCAATATAATGTGGAACAGTCCGTCTGCATACTTTTTGTGTCTAGTAATATGGCTGAACTGGCTAGGTGAAGCTTTTAGTAAAGCTAAATTTTAACTTATTTCAGTAATCCGTTGAATACTATTGTGTACGTTATGTCCTGCTTATTCATATTTTCATGAAAAAGCATAATAAATATATTTCACTGAGTTCTGGGAGGATTTTAGCATCTGGAAGGTATCTTTCTGAGCAAGTGATGTTAGTTTGATGTAGTGTATATATTTTTTACATTTAAATATTTTTGTATTCAAATATTCACGGTTGTTTGTAAGATCATCCTATAAGAATAGTATTGTATTGGAATAACTATAACCAAGGCTTTCAAACCATCTAGGAAACTGGTATCTTCTGTTGTCTTTCTATCCACCAGCTTTTCTACTTAAAACTGATTGAGTTTGTAGTGGTAGTGAGATAAGAGTGTACACCTCCCTTTCTTTTATTCTGGAGCAAGGATAATAATAGTAGTTAATAATAATGACTTCCTAAAATCTGTGCCAGATATTGTGCTGTTTACACACTTTGTTTCATTTAATCACTGTACTACCCTAAGAAGGGAGTTATTAACCCCATTTTCAAACTAAGGAAGTAAGGCCCAGAGATGTTGGACTGCTCAGAAGTAGTACAACCAAGACTCGACCCCATGTTCATGTATCTTCAGAGTCGAAGCTCTACTAATTACAGGCTCACTATCTCCTACCTTATTCCACCTCATTTTTAGAGGGATCGTCTATCCTGGTTTTCCCAGGACAGTCCTGTTCTGTACTGGACATTCGGTCAGGTTTGGCATTTGGCAGTTGCTGCTCCTGTCCTCCCTTTCTTCCCTCTCCCCTCCCCTGTCTCCCCTCTCTTCTTTTTATTTTAGTCTTATATATTATTATTAAGTTTATTGGTACCATTTTGATTTACACAATGATCATATTCATCACAGGGAATTTGTACCTTTACATGATATATCTTGATTCCTCTTTTTTTCCTCATTTCTCGTCCCCTCCCTTTGACCCCATATTTCACAGTATCTATCATACACTTTGGTTCTTATTTACACTTTCAGTATCTCACACCAGAGAGACAATGTGATATTTATATATTTGTCTAATTTATTTCACTTAAGAGTATGGTCTCAAAAAAAAAAAAAAAAGCGTGATCTCAAAAAAAAGGTGTGATTCATTGAGCTATAAATGTCTCAGGTTTATCTTTATTTGTGGCTGAGTAGTACTCCAGGGTGCTCTCTTCTGAGTTCTAAAATGTCCTGGTTTGGGTGGTAATGATACAGTCTTCTGACCTTAGCTTACTATGCATGATCATTCTGAACATCAGTAGAATGTTACTTTGTTATTTCCCTAGCGGGTATATCTAAAACGTTTAGATAGACAAGTTTTGGGTATTTTACTGTATACACAGAGTCGTAGATTTTTTTTTGAACAGTCTATTTTGTAATAAAAAGTAATTTTTGCACACAATTCCATTTGTAAGTGGCCATCATTTCTTATGAAGTTCCTTGAGATAAAGTAGAAAGTCTTGTCCATTTTTGTGTTTCCTGCTATATCTGACCCAGAATCTGACTCATAGTTGATCCCAAAAAGAGTTTCACGTATGTACTTCAATGGGTGTTTACTTAAGTATGTAATGAAACATTTGTTTTCACAAATATTTTATTTTCTGTGATTGTTTCCTGAAAGTTATAATAAATACTTTGCTATTGCAGATTAGAAGAGAATACTGGTTATATACTTTGAATAAATTGTCTTTCAGAGAAAATCAGTTTTATTGATCATTTCTAGTGTCTTTGGTAAGAAATGATTGCTGTAACTAATCTGTACACTTTTCCTAGATTTTTTGATTAATAAGATTTTTTTTTTGTATCAGGGATCGAACTCATGACCTCATGTTTGCCAGGCAGGTGCTTATGCTGCTGAGCTAAATCCCTGGCAGGACATTTTTCTATAAAAAGTGAAGTTTTTCTGCAGAAATAATGTGTATGTTTGTCTTCAGATGATATTATTAGTATACTCAAATGTAAAGGTATTTTTTGTCAGTTGTTTGGTAGGAGGTAATATTGGATACCGGTTCTACTATTGATTCCTTCAGAATTTTTATTTACTAGTATAATTTTTAAGGGTCTATCAGTTGGCATGTGTTATGGTTGACACATTGTGTCAACTTCAGAAGTTTAGAAGTTTAGCTAAGAGACTCATCAGGGAGTCAGGGTTCTTACCTTGTAAATATTCTGGTCCTGTGCAAGAGGAGGGCAAGGAGATTTTGTGAGTGCTATACCCACCCTGGAAGTGGGGGTGGCCTGTGTACAATATAAAGAAAGAGAAGATGCTTGTTCTCCCCCTCTTTTTTGCTCTGGCTTCTTTTTGCTGGCTGCTGCCTTGAAGTGTTGCCCCACTGCCATGCCACCCTGCCTAAGAGCCAGCTGATTATGGACTGAAACCTCTACCAACTATGAGCTAAATAAACCTTTCCTTCCTTCATTTGGGTGTTGGGTATTTTTGTCTCAGCAATGAGAGCAAAGTAACCAAGACGGCAGGTAAAGCCAGAATATTTACCCTAATGAAATAATTTGAAAGAAAGTCTATATCAGCTACTATTTCTTAATCTGCTTTGATTTTTAACTCTAATTCTGGAGATGGGAAACTGAATTTGATGTGCATTAATTTGGTTTATTGATTTTCCATGTTTATATTATTTTGTCTAATAGAATAATGTAAGTTTTTGTTATAGTCCTAGCATGGAATGATCATTTTAGTCTTTACATTGGTTTTAGTACCTAGTAAGCAGTGATATGTAAATGAGTATTTGTACAAGTAGAATAATTAACAGTCTGTGTTGAATAATATTATAGTATTCCTGGTGCATTACTGGTTTTGTGTTTTCCAGACAGTGTATGGATGCAGAAACAGATGTAAATAGATACTTAAACATTTTTTTTTCTTTTTCTTTTTCTGGTACTGGGGATTTAACTCATGACCTCGCACTTGCCAGCAGGTGCTTATACCACTGAGCTAAATCCCTGGCTTAAACTTTTTTTTATATTTTAAATACTTTTGGTAGTGGTGAGAATTGAACTCAGAGCCTTGTGCATTCTACTAATGAGATATCCTCCCAGCCAAGTTTGCAGGATTAAAAAAAAAAAAAAAAAACTATTCTTAATGTTATGAAATCAGAATTGGTGATTAAATTGTTGGAAAGAATAGGATATATTTTACATAATGATGGCTGCAGTACTGTAAGCCCATGATTTGGAAGGCTTTTAACCTCCAGCCTGTTTTTAAATTGCCAACAATGAAGAAAATCTTCATTTATTGATGAACATAATAGTTTATTGACTGCTTAGATGAATTTTACCATCTCTTTCCTCCTAACTGCTCCCAGGAGTTGTCTTATTTTTAATTTCCCAAACTAGAAATGATAATTAAAATAACTCACTGTTGTCAAAATTTTAAAGTGTATGATAAATGAAGCCCAGTAAATAGTGAAAATATGAGAAAGGTGATTAAATCTGACAATTTTCTTGTAAAAGACTTGAGATGAGAAATATCTCCTGTGATTAGCTATTAATTTAGTACAAGGGATTTTACTTCACTCTAAAATATTTTATGAACAGTGGCATAAAGAAATATTTCAGAAGATAGGCACACACATGTTTAACCAGAGAAGAAATTGCTGGAACTTGATTGGTAATAATTAAAAATGGCAGACCTGACACACATCTGCCTGGGCTATTTTCTGTATGACAGTCCTTTCAGAAATTAAGAATAGGGGGTGTTTCCTGAAGATATGAAGAATGACAGAATACTTTCAGTTTGGACTCTGTACCTCATGAAAATATAATGGTTTTATGTATATCATTCCTTAACTGATAAAATATTTAATTTAAGGCAGTATAAAATTACTCCTCACTGAAGTATGAGAAAAGCAGGTTTGTTACATTAACAATAATTGTACTGCTAGTAATAATGTCTCTTAAAACGAATATGAATTCCTTTATGTTTAAAGAAAATTTGAAATAATAATGGTGGTTGTAATGAAGTGCGGTATTGTATTATTGTCTAACTGAATTTATGGCACATTGTTCCATTGGTGGTATATTTCATTATGTAACTGATGTTTGTTTGGGAGTCTTTCACCTTGTTAAGAGGTCCTGTATCTTCATCTTCGGCCCTCTACTTCACCTTCCCCCATACCTCGCATAGGATCACTTACAGAAGTAATTTATTGCATGTGTGTGGAGAGAATTACAAATGCTACTTTTGTTGGATGAATAAATCTGCTTTTAAATTTGGCTCAAACTTTAGCTGAAACCCACACAGCTGGTTCAAATGCTCCCCTTTATTTCAGATTTATTTATATTTGAATAAGTTAATACTAAATAAATTAAGGATTTAGTGTCATTGTTTAGATAGTGCTTGCTTTATGTATTGCATGCTAGTTATCTGAAAGCCATAGTCTCATTTTTTGAACATTAAATAGAATTTTAATATTCAATCATTGGACTTTGACCTTTTATTAGGTACTCCAGAATACTTTAAAATAAAGTATTAGAATCTTCACTTACTCTTCTATAATAATATGTTGTATTAATAGAAAAGAGAGAGGGAAGACAATGACAGCTTTTATTCTGCTTCTTGGTGAGAGAAGTATAGCTGTGTAAAAAAAGATGTTGCAAATTTTTCTTAGCTCTTCTTGTAATACTTTTAAGTGATGCTCTTTAAATGTATGTTTAGTATTTGGTTAATTGCTGCTATGAACCTAAACATACTGATTAAGGCCAGGTTCACATTAGAACAATTATCTGCTTAATTGCTCTAGTGCAAAAATATGCTAAAAAATCATGAGAACATCAAGTTGTGAAAGCACTGGCAGGAGTTTCAAAACCACCAAGCATACCTACTGCAAATCACATCAGCAAAGCAATTAATTTAGGCTAATTGCTTTTCTGTTTGCTCAAGATGCACTTTGGAACTGTCTTTTGAAATCCTGGCAATTAAGATTAAGCAATATAATTAAAAATGTTAGAATACTCACTATTTCTCAAAAGTGATAACTGTTCTGTATATGCTTACATAGTATATCACTCATGTCAGACTTTGAAATAAATAATTTAAGGTTATTGTAGACATTTATAAGATTTCCTTTTAAAATGAGGAATACATTACCTATTTCTGAACTCTACCTTGCAGTTAACTTTTACTTCCTAATTATCTCTTTAAATTATCTAATTTCACTAATTCATGCCATACTGCCTTGGTCAGTACAATACAGAGCAGCTAGGCACAAAAGATCTTATTGGCTAGTGATGTTTCCTCTAGGTGAATGTTATTTTGCTTCAGATGTAAATCAAGTTTAAAATGACTCAAAATCAGATTTAGACATAGTTCAGATTATTGAGGTTTTCTTTATTATCATGGTTGGCATCACTTGTTTTAAAATTGAAAACAACTTGAATTTCCAACTGTTTTCCTTTTTTTTTTTTTTTTTTTTTAAATTTTAGAGAGGGTAAAACCAAGGAAAATAAAACAATAAAATCAAAACAAACCAGTGTAAGTGATAGGGGACTTCAAAACAATACGAAATCAACAATAGTTACCATAATGCCTCTTATTGTCTTCAAAAATAGCTGTAGATACTTTCAAACATAGTAAAAATCAAACAGAACATAACAGAATAGAACCAGTAAAAACACTACAGTGAATGCAGTAAAGGACTTCAAAATAAGGCAATAGTAAATCCAAAATGGCTACTATAATGTATCTTGTTATCTGTGAAATAGCTGTTCATTCCATCAGATGTAGCCAAATCGAAACAGAATAAAACTCAATGCAACAAAACAATGAAAATGATACAGGACTTCAAAACAAGATAATAGGGAATTAACAATGGCTACTACCTTCAGAAGGAGATCCTCCCAAGACACTACACTGTGTACCATTATCCTCTGAACAGATGATCAGATCACTGGCCCTAGGTCTGCAGGATCAGTGTAACACCAAAATGCCATGAGCATCCAATTGCATTTCACCTCAATAGCTATCATCGCAGCCTGTGTTTCTCCAGATCAGCCAGTTGCTTATGGTGGAGGTGGGTTGGGGTTGGCTCTTCTTGTTTGCCAGCCCACACACTGGAAGGGGTTGAGGTCTGACTGTCCCCTCACTAGCAGCAGCCTGTGCATGGCTCTGGTTCACAGGGAGGGCTTGCTTCTAGGTGTATCATTGTTCTCTCCCCACACAGTCCACAAATGGTGCTGGCTCACAGGGAAAGGCTGGAGTCTGACTGTCTCCTTGCTGGTGGTGGCCTGCACATGGTGCTGGTTTGCAGGGAGGGCTTGCTTTTTGGTCCCAGCTGTTTTCTACAAAGCAATTCTGTAACAGATTCTCAGCTGAAAATGATAGAATTCTCGGAATCAGTTTCTCAATCCAACACTGTAAATATGCCATTTGTTGGGAAATTAGCCATCCCCCAATCTGCTTCATGTTATCAAATAGCAAATAACTCTTTTCTCTCACTCTCTCCTTCCGTGAAGAGTGATTTTTGTCACATAGTAAGTTTCATAGCTCTACTCCCTGAATAGTTTAAAAGCAAATTAATTGCACTTTATTAAGGACTGTAGCTCTAGAAATGTATCTTTTAGAAACATGTGTTAAATGATGTCCTATCAACAGTTACCATTTTGTAACTTTCTGTAGCTATGACAAGAAATTTAGAAATACATTTAGTAAAACAAGATGGTACAGTAAACTAAGGATAAACTTTAAGTTTTATTTTAGCATTCTACTTTTTATTTGTTAGTAGATATAAAAGTTATTGATTGTAATACACTTGATTGCTTCTTGAGTATGAGTAGATCTCTGGGCCTAGCTAATTAATTGCATTACAAAGTGAAATTTTCATCTGGTGATAATTTCTATGGAAAAAATTGAAAGTATATGTACTTTTTACCTTAATGTATTTTTATTCTTTAAAAACTTCCTAATTTCTAGACTTTCCGAATATTCAATCCAGATTTCTTGCTTATGCTATTTGTTGTGGAATGAAAGCTACTTGTTAAAGATAAAAAGAAGTTTAATGTTTAGATCAAATAGAAAAGACTTTTAGAGCACAGAAAAAACCACCCACCTAATCAGCCAGTCAGCCAATCAACTTACATGATCAGTCATCTTTTTCCTGAATCTTACTCTTTTAAAGTATATCACTGTTACTGCATTTTGGCACACATACAAGCTAGTACTATCTTTTGCACTTCTGCAATTATTTAAAGGTTAGGTAGGCACTATAAAAATTCATATCTATTTTCCAGACTTTAGAAGTTGCAAAATAGACCTACGATTTTTCCCCATCTACATATGCATTTCCTTTTGTGATGTGACATTACCTATTTTTCCATCAAATGTGGAGTTTATTTCTTCCTTCCTTTGCATCTGAGCTGGCTCTGTGATTGCTATGACCAACAGGATGTACTGGAAATTATGTTATGGGACTCAGTCCTATCATCAACATGTGAATAGGCTCAAACGACTCTCTGAGCGTGAGAGGCCATGTAAAACAGAGGTCTAGTCAACAACCAGGACTAGCTGTCCTGTGAGTGAGGTCATTTTATACCATCCAGCCTCAGTTAGCCCTTCAGATTCCTGGAACACTGTAGTGAAACCAGCAGAATTAGCCAAGTGCGGTTTCAGTTATGACAGTTTTGTGAGCAAATGAAAGCTTTTTTTAAGCTACCAAGTTTTGGTATGGTTTGTTATATAGCAGTTGATGACTAAAATAATGATTTGTTGACTACTCTGTTTTGAGAATTTCATATTCAATCAGAAAAAGTGCTAAAAGTTTTTCATTATCTTATTTATCACATTAATTCTGATATCAACGTGCCTATTTTATTGGTAAGATAAAGCACAGAGAAGTTATGATACATGGGAGAAAAGTCTGGTCTCATAAAGCCCTGAATCTAATGGGATAATAGGAATTCACATTATTTTATAAATTAATAAAAAGCATAAATACAAATACTTAAATTTATGTATATTATACTAGTTTTACTGTTTCATTGTACTAACTGTCTATCCTTTTTGTTTGTTGCCAAGTTATGGATAAATGAATAACTGAGTGAGGCTTAATCAGCATTGTATTTTTACCTGGAACAAATATGCCTTCTAATAATTAGTCTTGGAGGGACATAACTTCTATTGTATATTTGTAATAATAGTAGTTATATCTACCCAAAGCCTTTAAAACAGAAGTGAGGATCTTTTCGCTTGTGAAATGCTTTCATTTCTAATTTCATTTGTGAATTTGACCATACATCAATAAATCCATTACCATTACTAAGTGATTCCGACATACATGTATATGATTGCTCTTCTTACTATTTACCATAGTAGCACACTAATCAGACCTGTCTCAGGGTTTTATTGCCTGTTGAATAAAGTTTAGGAGCATTTCCTTCGTGATTTATTATGGTATTTTGAGAACTAGTTTTATTTGAGAAATAACTTCCATTTTTTTCTTTTAATGTGAGTTTAAATTGACTTCCTATTTTTGGTTTAAATTTAATCTTTTCCCATTAACAAATTATAAGTATACTATAATATTTTATTATATTGTATACCACATTATACATACAGATATTTTGCTATGAGTATATATTTTAAGGCTCTTTTTTATTTGGGAAAAGGTGGGGAAGACTAAATGGCATTTCTTTTTGGTTTAATTTACACTCAAATGGATTGTATATTTCTGCAATTTTTATACTGATGACAGTATTGGTATTAAAAATGATGTCTAAGACTTACAACTTTTCCACAGTTCTAAACTCCTAACTGGAAGCTTTGGAATTACTTAATGATTGATTGATTGACTGATTGATTAGCAGTCAAGTTGAGTGAACATAGTCTGTGTTCAAGTTAAGAGTGAGAAAAAGAAAACTACAGAAATTGGACATGAAATAAGGTTATTTATTCATTTATTTATGTTTATTTATTTGGTGGCACCGGGGATCAAACTCACAGCCTCACGCCTGTTAGGCAGGCGCTTAAGCCGCTGAGTCAAGAAATAAAGTAATTTAAAATAAATCAGTCAAAATATTCAAGTTCATTTTAAGAGTGTGGAGACAGCTTTTAAAAATACTCAGTAAATGTAACTGAAGAGTTAAAGAAGCATTCACTGAATTCTTAAACATAGAATGATGATTTATGTGTGAGATACATGGATATAATTTTAATCTAACTGCCAACATGTTAACCATTTTGGGTTTAAAAAACAAAAAAGGCTTCAATGTTGACACCGAGAAAAATCCCAGAGAAATGTGATATTCTTGTGGCAGCCATGTATTTGAAAGAGGGATGACTAAATATGTCAAGACAATGCCTTGGCTTTCTTCACTAAATTTAGTAATGAATTTGTAAAACAAAGTTGTGTTCTTCAACATTTTTCTCTGCAGATTTCTATATATTCTTGAGATGACTGTCTTTGGAGAAATATATTACTATTGCATATGGTTAATGTTTTATTTATTGTAATATTAGAATTAGAAGCTAATAGTTTATTTTTAAACCGATAACCTATTTTGTTTCTAAGACTTCTTTCACAAGTTTATTGACAGCTCTCAGAAATCATAATGTTAGAGAGGAGCTTTCCTTGTGATGGTGCTTGGCAGCCATCCATCTCCAAGTGAGACGTAACAGTAAAGCTTGTTAGAGGAGAAGTATAAAGCATTACCAAGCAGGCCCTGACAGATGTTTAGACATCCACGCAGACAATGCTGCTACTTGATGGCTGTCTCCTGCTGTGAAAAATGTAGCTTTTTAAAAAAGGACAAGGTCACAATAACTTCACAGTGCTACAATCCTGTTGTTTATTATATGCACATGTATTTTCTATGTGATTCTTTTCCTACTGACAGTATTTTTCCAATGTTTAATTTGAATGGTTGTATTTATTTTTACTACTTGTCACATTATACATACCACATTTAAATCCTGTAAATATGTTCTGTATGTGCATAGGCACTTGGTAAAATACATAGAATTTGTTTTTTTTTTTTTTTTTGCGGCACCGGGGATTGAACTCATAACCTCGCGCCTGCCAGGGCAGGCGCTTAAGGCACTGAGCCAAACTCCCGGCCCTGGTTTTTTTGAGGCAGGGTCGCACTATGTAGCTCAGGCCAGCCTTGCGCTCGCGTTGTAGCCCAAGCCGGCCTCGAACTCACAACGCTCCGCCTACCTCAGCCTCCCGAGTGCTGGGATTAAAGGCGTGCGCCACCACGCCCGGCTTAGAATTTGTGATGATCCATACTTATCTTGGTTTGAGGATGTGTATGGAGAACATTGGATAATAATCCAAAGTCTCAGGAAATAAATGTAACTGCTTTTTATTAATAATCATATTAGCATAGATTTCACTTTAGATGGTTGTTAGGAGGATGACGACTTGTACCAAACTGCCTACGACCAAACCTGGACTATGGTTGATCTTCAAAACAGTTAATGCTATGGTGGCATACTCCTGTAATTGTAGCACTTGAGAGACTGAGTCAGGAGAATCATGAGTTTAAGACTAATGTGGGCTACATCGTGAGACCCTGTCTCAAAACACAAACACAAACCCACACACACACACAAAAAAACAAAACCCTCAGATAATAAGTCTACACATGTATTATTTTGAAAGTTCTATTAATATTGTTATTTAAAATTTGCTCGTCATATACAGATGAAAATTCTAAAGTATAAAAGGTATATTCCATGTATCAGTGATGAGTTATAGTTGTTGATTTCAATAATAACATTTACAAGCTAGGTCTGCTTTAAATAAACATTCCAAGACTTAGTGTCAAGGTAATTTTCTCAGTGAGGCCCTCACCCTTCTTTTTTAAGTTTCAAAAGTATAGATAGGCCCAATAGGGTTGTTTGATTTTAAGTATATGTGTAAGTCAAAATTTACCTTCCAACACTGTGATATGAAGAAATCAGCAACTATTGATTTTCTGTTTTAAGGGTAGCAAGGAATAAATTTTTATTCAATTTCTATTTAATTTTCTGTGACTACTTTTGACATTCAGAAATTGTCATTCATTTTTACATGCAAATAAGAATATGAATAACTTTGGGATTCAGATCCGAAGAACTCCTCACAGGTGCTTAGACATGTTGCCTCTCATCTTCCCATTCCTTCTTCTCCTAGGAACAACAGTCTGATTTCTAAAAGAGAGTTGTGTTCCCATAAGCTTTCCTACAGTCTTTTTTTCCCGCTTTCTGATCGATTAAAGAGAATCTGCTTTTTAGCTGCTTTTTTCCTCTTTAAGTTGTTGCCTTTTCCCTTTGTTAAAGGTATAGTCTGTTTACCTTTTTGTTCATAGTCACTGATGACATTTTCTCTAGCAATTTTTTCTTCTTTAATTTGGATCTTTTTCTCTTTCTTGAATCTGTAGAATATTTCTTTTATTGTTGTCAGTATCACTGATGACATTTTCATCTGATTCGTGACATATTCATTTTATAAAACATAGCATTGTGAGTTTTTTGGTCAGTGACATTTTGGCAAACGCTTGCCAGTGGCCACTAGAGAAGGTCAGTTAGATTCAGAGCAAGGAAGTAAATTACCCTGGAAGGCTTTTCTGAATACTAATGAATAGAATGCACAATGGAAGTTAGGAGAGCAAGGTCCTTTGTGGTTTGTTGTTTTTTTCTTTCTTTTTCTTTTTTTGTTCCAAACTTTTATCATTGGGTCGTTCACTGTATAACCTTGGAAAACTTATTTGAGTTCTTTTGTATAATGGGGGTAATGGGAACCCATCTTACTAAAATGTTTGGAGGCTTAATCATGTTTCAAAAGCACCTTGAGCATGAATCATTAATTCATTATTAGAAAGGTGGCTTGGGTAGTACCATCTAGCATTGATGCCTTATCAGTATCATAGCCTTGTGGTTTCCTGCAAATTGACAGTGGAAGTCTTAAATCAAACTGTTGAAGATACTAGCAGATTCTTGACGGTTACTTGTTGGTTAACATATGGTAACATTGAAGTATTTATAATTAATTGAGGGAAATAAGGCAATTCTAGTGTATTATTTATGGCTGTCATAACATCTCTTCATTTTCAAATTAAATGGAAAAAGTACACTCACATTCATAAGTAGAGATTTAAAAAAGTGATCCCTTCTGATATTTTTTTGCCCATAAAATAAGACCCCTTGATTATATAGTTACTTTACCTTTGTGAAATGTTTTTCACTTGGATTTTTCATCTGAATATATTTACTGGCCCACAATTTTAAAAAATATACTTTGATTATCTATATACACAGTCAAACTCAGTTAATAGATTAAATGACATTCATGCTATTCCAGGGAACATAAATTTAAATTTATAATTTCCAGTTTAGGTGAGAAAATGACTTAATTTACCATTTACTTTAATTGATCATTTACTTTGAATGTTCATATGTAATTTTGAGTTTAGTGTATTTCAAGAATCATAGAATCTCATTGGAAGCAATGTCATAGGGCAGCTAATGTAGTTTTCTATCTCTAAGCTCTTGGGTCTTCATTTGTTGCATAGAGTTCATTGTTTTGGATTTTTTGTTTTCTTCCTACCCCTGTTCTTCAACTGTCATCATGATCTATTTAGCTGGTATAATAAATCACATTTTGACTGAAAATGCTTCTTATAGTAAAAGATAAGCATTTTCTTAAAGTGTAGTATTTTAAATCAAATTGTTTATTCTCAGTTTTTTGTGAAGACTACAACATATTCTCCTAAGGATAGAGCTTGGAAAGGTCTGTGAGAGACTTTACAATACAGAGATGTCTCCCTGGAGTGCATGTTTTATTGGAGCGGAGCAGGCAGGACATGGTGGACTGCCAAAGGGCAAACTGCTAGAGGTAAGATGCTGGCAGGTGCTGATTTCCCTTTACTCTGTCTTGCTGTTTTTCCAGGCCTATGGCTTGCAGGTTTATTAATATGCTAATGATGTTTATTCTATTTCATTGGCAGCTCTCCAGATTTAATTATTCATATATCTGAAAAAGAGAGAAATGTAACCTCAAAGTCTCACTTGCCTCTTTTCTTAGATTTTTGTCATTAGAAATATAAATTTCACAATGTCAGATAGAATATATATATATGTGCATATATATATATATATATATATATATATATATGAATCTGTATGCAGTTAAATGTTTTAGGGGAACTGTCAGCCATTGGAAATGAGCTCCTTTGGGTCAGTGAGGTGTCTCATGTAGGCTTCTTCCTTAGCTCCGTGTATTATTCCACTCTGAGGAATAATCATAGTTCCAACAATTAGTATTTAAGCATATTTTGGGTTTCTATTGTTGTTCCCATTTTTTGGTCTTTGGTATTTTACTTGCATATGAACTGATTAAAGTGTACACTAATACAGTGAAGAATAATTCATTTGTTTGCAGAAAAGGATGGAGCAGTTGTCATCCTCTGAAAATTTTAATCATGTACTCTTAGAATCATAACTTCTGGGGACATCCTATCTAATTCTTTCATTTTATAATTTTGAAACGGAGTTTTTAAAATCATCTGTGACTTACCTAGGTTCATGCCGCTAGTTAATAGCAGAAATGAACCCCGAATGCTGTTTCCCTTGCTGTGAGGCTGCTATATCTTTGTTCTACTTCGCTCTCAGCTCTTTACTAGCCACTCATTTGTTACCAGTTATTGTTCTATATTATAGCCTAGATTCAACTGTAGTCCCTATAGGTTGTTTTTCTTTTAATGCTCCTTTGAATGGCAAATAAAATGCAAATAGTGCTTTAGTAAATATTTTAAAAAAGAAAATCAAGACTACCTATAATCCCACTATGTAGATATTTCCACTGTTTATGTTTTGATGAACATCTTTTCAGATGTGTATGTATGCATGTGTAACTGCCCTATTTTTTGTGGAATTACACCATCCATAATATTTTGTGGTCTTGTGTCTGTGATTCAGTAATGTATTATGGGCTTCTTTTTGTTTTCATAAACAAAGCAAACAAATAAATATGTCATGGTTAGTGGTCATGTTTTAGTATGATGTATTTAACTGTAAGTCTCTGAGTAATAGGCATTCTAATAATTTCCAGTGTTTACAAATAACTGTATGTAGGAGAACCATTGTTTTGCTTATATCTTTGTATACTTTTGTATTTGCCTCCTTACAATTAAGTATTTGAAATAGAGTTTCTTCATCTAAGGACTTACATATAGAGGTGCTTAGACATATTGCTTAATCCTCCCTAGAAATACTCTACTAATGTACACCTCATTGTCCTTACAGAAGAGTAACTGTTTATCTCTGTTTATCAACATGGCTGCTATCATCAACAACTTTGGATCGTGTAAGCATGACATTTGTTTGGGGTTCGGTGGTGTAGCCCATGGTCATCATGCATGAGGCCCTGGGTTCAAATGCCAACACCCCCCCTCTCCAAAAAAAAGATAATAAGCTTTAAGAACTTTTAAAAACCTAGGAATGTTATTCAGGCAGTATGAATTTTCCATTAAGACAGTAGAGTACAGTGAATATGAGCACAGGCTCTGGCATCAGATAGTCTACATTTGAATCCTGAATCTTTCCCTTCCTTTTTGTCACTAGGCAAGCACCTTCCTTGTATCATTTTATTTAATCTGTAAAGTTCAGCTAGCAGTAGTACTTTGAATCATAAAATTATTGTGATTTAAATATGGCTTTGTATGTAAAGTTCTTAGAATAGTTCTTGGCACATCATTAACTATTCAGTACACATTACTTGTAATAATAATTTTTGTTATCTATGTGCACAGATTTCTACCTGCATTTTTATAGTCAAAAATATTGAAATATGAAGGTTTATTAATGGTACTCCCAAAGATCTATCATATACTAGAAGAAATAAGGCACAAACAAATAAAAATTACATAATCAAGTTAAATAATAGAGCTACAGCATCAGCATAGGTTTGGACTAAATTATTAATTATTAAATAATGACTTTTAAAGAAATCCTCTTCTTATAGTACTTGGAATGACAATAGTGACATTTGCTCTGCTGCTTTGTCTTCCTTCTTACAAAAACATATCTTCCAAATTTGAGTAGTGTATGTCTAAATTTATATAATACATTCCTGGTTTATGTCTGGCTTAGTATTTTATTTATATGATAGATTATATGCTTGCCTTTTTTCCAGTTGATACCTTTTTTCTGTGGACATCATTGCAATGAAAATGTGATGTCAAATTCTCATTTTAGTTTAAGAGTTATTTTGATTATTAGAGCTATATTTGATTTTGTTTGTTGTTGTTGCTGTAACAAAATACCTAAAGCTGGGTTTCTTATAAGAAATAGTTTTTTTTTTTTTGTACAGGGGATTGAACTCATGACCTCACGCTTACCAGGCAAGCACTTGAGCCACTGAGCTAAATCCCCAGCCCTAACAAATTGGTTTTTTAATCCTATAGTTTAAGACAACAAAATACCTAAGGCTGAGTTTCTTATAAGAAATAGGTTTTTTAATCCCAAAGTCTAAGATTTGGTAGCTCATCTGATCAGACTGTGTCACAACATGGCAAAGAGGAAAGAAATTGGTTGCATGCAGGAGTTATATGGAAAGCAGGAGGCCAGAGGGATTCAGGAGCCAGGATCACTCTTTTTATAACCACTCAGTCTCTGTGGACCTAACTTGGTCCTACAAACTACATTAATCCCTTCTGAGGGCAGAGCCCACAAAGACTTAACCACGTTTGACTTGGTACCATCTGTTAGAGGTTCCAGGATCTCGACACTACCATACCAGGGGCCAAGCTTTCTGCACATGAAGCTTTGTGGGACACACTGAATCTCTATCCAAACTCCATCACTAGCTGAGGACAGTCTTTTCCTGTGCTATGAGGAAAACTCATTTAAAACAAATTATTAATACATGTTTGCAGATGTAATGCTAACATTCATTGTAAGGAATTGAGACCTATATATAACACAATTCAATTTTTTTTCCCCCTTCTCTTCACCGCCCTCCCCCTTTTTGGCCTATCATGCGCTTCTTACAAATGTTAGGAGAGAACATCTGGAAAAAGTTTGCATGACCAAATTTTACATGATCCAGAATGTTGCATTAAGACAACCATTTGAAACTTCACTTTTCTGTAATGAAAGAAAGAAATATTTCAGGCAATTAGGTAAAAATTTTAAAATTTATAAATAAAACAAGTCTAATCTTTCTAAACATGTCATAAGTCAGTTATACTGTGATGCAAAAGATACTTTGACCAGATGTACTGTAGTTGTCTGTATCTTCAGTACATTTTAAAAAATATTTCAATGTCCTGTATTGTTGACATCTTAGCCCATTTTCTTGTATTTGATTGTCAGTTGAACCTTTCTATCTCCTTTCTTTGCCTTTGGTATCACAATAATATATTTAAATGATTGAGAGCTTAGTTTTTAAATAATGAATAAATGGTAAGAATATAAAGGTTTAGA
Source organism: Dasyprocta punctata (assembly GCA_004363535.1). Classification (NCBI taxonomy): domain Eukaryota; kingdom Metazoa; phylum Chordata; class Mammalia; order Rodentia; family Dasyproctidae; genus Dasyprocta; species Dasyprocta punctata. The sequence goes on from RJWM01000690.1 coordinate 178,927, forward strand.
AGTTGACTCTTTGATGAGCGCTGACAAAATGAAACATTTAAAACTCATTATAACCATCTCTTAATTTGATATTATCTAATGTTGGACAAAAACACTTGTCATACTTGGGTTTATTATGTAGGAAATTCATGTTATGAATAATAATGGGTCCAAATGACTTTTTTCTGATCCTTGAGAACATTGTATTGGAGATATTTGATTCAATATAATTTGAATTTCTTTATTAAAAAACATTTATTATGCTAGGTACTGTATTTAATACTGATGACTTATAACTAATTCAGGATTTCAAAACCTGTGTATGATTTCAGAAACCTCTGCATGTTATTACAGAATGACAGCACCAACCACTACCACTTCTGTTGCACTGATTATGCTGGTTACTGTTCCAAATGTTGTACTTAGGTTAAATTTCCAATAATCCTATGAGTAGATACTATTAGTATACATTTTTTCAAATAGTGAAACAAAGGCACAAGATATTAATTGTGCCTGTGTGGTATTGTGCAATGTGACATAGGTAGGATACAGTGTACTGTCACAAGTGAACTCAAGAATAGTTCACATATTCCCATTTTGTGTCTCCTAAGCATTATGAGTAGTTGCTTGGGTAATCCAAGATGATGTGAGAGAAAATAACTAAATATAACTTGGTTTATTCATTCATTTGCTTATTTGTCAGATTTATTAAGTGCCTAGCCTCACCACACATTTGGTATAGGCAGTGAGTAGAATATTTGGTTTTCTGCCTGCACAGAATTTATAGTTTAGCATCACTTGCCTCTGGTATAGTTAAGGGATTTCTGAATAATTGTGTAATACTTTTGCCACTTTTCATTTTCATCATTTCTACTCACCCATTTTGGCTCTTCTGAGTACATTCTGAAACTTCTTTTGCTGTTTCTATAATTAATGGTCTTCAATTTTCATGTGTGGACCGTTTTTAATTATTACTGCATATTGTATTTTTATATAACCTGGATTTTCACACATTGTACAATAACTTCCCCAATCTGCCTTTAATATGCCTGATTTCATTACTCTAGCTATGGAAAGGTGGTCCCTGCCTCTCACTTATATTTTCCAACATATTTTTCAGTAACTTACAGACTGTTTAACTAAAATTCCAATTGTAATCATATTTCTTTTTATATATAGAGAAAATGAATCCTCTTTTGTTACAGTGAAAACATAATACTGGATCCAAGTTGATTTATCATTGCTCAGTGTTGTGATATGCAAATAATTGCAGCTGATGGGGAGGAATCTGACCTCTTCGGTAGTCTTGTGGATGTCAGTGAGTAGCAATTTGTGACAAGAACTGACCTGCTGATTGAGTTTGTGTGGGTTTTCATTTCAGTATGCCGTAATTCTTTATTGAGAAGGTCTTTGGCAGAATTGACTTATGTACAATCTTGGCTGTTGAACAGAAACCCCTTTCTCCTATATTTCCTCTAGGGATATAGTGTTCCCCAGTGTAATGCTTGCAGGTTTAGAGACTGACTGAGTTCCAGTAGTAAGGTGAAGACAAGAGTTCTTGCTCTCAGAAAAAGGAAATGGTGCCCTTGCCTAACCTCAACCATGAGAATTCTGTGATGACCGGAAGATGACTATCCCAAAGCCCTTACCACTATTACCTTCTTATGGAATTGCATGGGCCCAAGGCAGGTGGGTTTTCAAGGACCACAATTAGCAATATTATACTTTTTTTTTTTTTTTTTTTTTTTGCGTCACCAGGAATTGAACTCAGAATCTCGCGCCTGTCAGACAGGCGCTTAAGTCACTGAGCCAAACTCCCAGCCCTGGTTTTTTGAGGCAGGGTCGCACTGTGTAGCTCAGGCTGGCCTTGCGCTCGCGTTGTAGCCCAAGCCAGCCTCGAACTCACAATGCTCCTCCTACCTCAGCCTCCCGAGTGCTGGGATTAATATACTTTTTTTATATCTGGAAATATACCTTTTCTGTTCACCTGTCCTCTTTTTAAAACCGGTTCTTAGGTCTTGGTTTTATTGTCAAGTCCTTTGGGGAACTGCCTATAAAAGGGCTTCCTTATGGGATTTTGGCCAGTAATTTGGATAATTAACCAAATATATAATGTACAAAAATCTGTTTTCTTATTGGTAACTTTTGCCCAACTAGAAGACCAATTCAGTTTTACGTCCTCAAAGCTAGACTGAGAGCTTTCTTCCTCATCTCTGTTTCACAAGTAAGTAGTGGTTTGTCTAATTACTGTACCATAGTTACAACTATGGAGGAAAGGTCATTCTAGTTATTGCCAATTAAAATAGAAAAAAGCTACATTTATAACCTCTAAGAGCTATTATGTCAATTTAATGCTGTTTATCAGCATGTAACCATTTTCTACAATATATAAATCTAACCTTGATATCATAGTACACTTACCCTATTAAAGGCCTTTGGTGCTGTAAAGAAGAGTTAATATTGCAATCAACTTACATTAATTGTGTCCTTTCATTGTGACTTATCACAGATTTTAGGATCTGGGTTTTGTAAAATGTCACTAATATGAATAGACATAGAGACTCCAAATCACCTATTGCCCCTTTTATTTTTACATGCTTGACAAAGGAAAATAATGTATTGAGATTTCGGTTTTCAAACTATTATTTCTTACAGAGATATATTATTAAAATTTTTCATTATAATTATGTTTGTTTTTACGTAATAGGGAAAATGTGTAAATTTTGCTGTCCTAATAAGAAATAATCCTGGAACTGAAGTTAATTTATCATTTTTAAATTTTATATCTTCAGCGGGGCATGGCGGTGCATGCCTTTAATCCCAGCACTCTGGAGGCTGAGGTAGGAGGAGCGTTGTGAGTTTGAGGCCAGCCTGGGCTACAATGCAAGCGCAAGGCTGGCCTGAGCTACAAAGTGCTACCCTGCCTCAAAAAACTAGGGCTGGGAGTTTGGCTAAGTGGCTTAAGCGCTTGTCTGGTAGGCGTGAGGTTGTGAGTTGGATCCCTAGTGCCACAAAAAAAAAAAAAAAAAAATTATATCTTCAGGTAGTATTTAAGTATTTTTAGTTTGTAAATATTATGAGTTCATTATAATTTAAGAAAATATAATGGAAGCAAAATATTTTCATTAATTTCACCTCGTGTGAAAAGTCTGTCTGAACTTTTCTCACTATATGGGCTCTTCATATGCTTTAGTCTAGTCTAGACTACTTAAGCTGCTATAATGAAACACCATAAACTATGTATCTTATAAACAACAGAAATTTATTCCTGATAGTTATAGAGAGGTGGAGATCCAAGATCAGGTTGCCTTCCTGGTCAGAGTCTGAGGGCTTATCCCTGTTCCACAGTTGGTGCTTTCATGTTGTACCCTCATATAGTAGAGGAATAAGCTAGTGCTCTTCATCCTCTGTACAAAGGCACTAAGACCATCATGAGGATGCTGCCTTCATGATCTAAACACCTTCAAAAGTCTGTATATTCTAGTACTATCACATTGGGAAGTAAGATTTCAACATATGAATTCTGAGGGAACAGAAATATTCAGAGCACAGTGTATACTGTGGAGGATATACTACTTATAATCAAATGTTTACCAATTTGCTGTATTATCTTTCCAAATCCTTGTTTTGCCTTAATTTTTGTTTGTTTGTTCAGTGGTACCAGGAATTGAACTCAGAGATTTCTGTGTGCTAAGCAGGTACTTTAGCCTTGGGCTACATGCCCAACCCTCTTCAGTCACTTTTGGGTCAAATTTTGTAGTGTTTTGAATCGATAAAACGGGGGAAAAGTTGGGTGTGCATTGACTTGTGAGGGATATGAAGTCATATGAAGACTTTTGAAGCTCCTATAGCAATATGAAGCCATATGAAGACTTTTGAAGCTCCTGTAGCAATATTTGCCTCCCTCGATAACTTGTATACCTAAGAGAAAATATAAAAATTCAAAAGACTTATCAAGTCTTTCTCGGGCCAGGGATATAACTCAGTGGCACAGCTCCTGCCTGGCAAGTGTGAGGTTGTGAGTTCAATTCTTGGTACCAAAAATAAATAAATAAATAAAAGGGTTCTTTTCTTGTTTTAACTTCCAGATGTTGCTATTGTCTTGAATTCCCTAATCAGCACATTTCATAGTTCCTTGCTAACCCTGTCCAAGTCAGACAGGACCTAAAATACAATCATTTACCTTTATCCTGACTCCTTAGGAATCAAATTCTAGAGTAAATTGATCATAGGATCTTTAATCTTTGGTCTGTATGTTACTGTAATAATGCATGGCTTTGTGTTTACTGCCTGAGTCCCTTTGCTTGGCAGTGTTTGTGTAATACCACACCACTTCCCCACATCCTTGTGCATATGGATGTACATGTGTACACATGCACATACGTACATATTAAAAATGGTTATTGCTACTTTACAAGTCAAAAGTTGGTGTTTTAAACATATTATTGGATAGGACTTCTAATTTGCTTAAGCCCCTCTTTTTTGAGATATAGTTTTCTTTTCTTTTCTTTTTTTTGTACCAGGGATCAAACTGACAACCTCACATCTGCCAGGCAGGCGCTTAAGCCACTGAGCTAAATCCCCGGCCCTATTTTTTGAGACAGGGTCTCACTATGCAGTTCAGGCTGGCCTTGAACTCACTCTGTAGCCCAGGCTGGTCTCAAACTCACAATGATCCTCCTACCTCAGCCTCCCAAGTGCTGGGATTAAAGGCGTGCGCCACCATGCCCAGCTGAGATATAGTTTTCTTATTAAAGGTTTTATATAATTCATGTTGTTTAGTTTTATATATTCAACAATTTTATTGCTGTTATTCACTGTTTTTAAATTGTTGATGAATGAGTTTCCTTTTTTACATTTTAAATATAATTTTGAATGCAAATTTTATAATTTGGTTTCCTAAATTTATGTAGTTTCTTGTACTTTTATCAATGTTCTTGGATTTTAAAGGCACTTACTCACATCATTTGACAATAATGATAAATTTGTACTCTTCTCTAGGATTTTTGGGTTTAACTTCTTTTATATATCTACTTGTATTTTCTAGAGCATCAAGAAGCAAGATTTGCACTTAAATCTTATTTCCTTTAATGTACTCTTCACTGTTCCTCTAAACTTCCTTCCTTTTCATCATTTTAATTTTTTATCTAAAGTAGATATATTAAGTGGAATAAATTAACAGTTATTCATAGAGAGTTACCTTTTAAGTAATTAGGGTTAAAGGATACTGTACAGAAGTATTTTTACATTTATTATATTATCATTGAACTTTTATGCTGTTACACCGAGCTAGATTTGTGGTTTTTATTCCTATCAACTATAAATTTTGGCTTTCAGGTTTTTCATTTTTATTATTTCTTTTTCCTAAGAAACCATATTAAAATATGTCTCTTTTGAAATAGTACCACTATATGAATTTATTTTGTGTATAATATACAAGTAATTCACTTAGAGCTCTTATGTTTTTAAATAAAAATCAGTTGAATTCACTGTTTATTAAATCTTTATAGACTGTCCTTAAAATTATTCATAGAGCATAGCAAATATCGTTTTTAATTAAAACTTCTATGTTTTGTTACGTTTTCTCTTTTCGTTAAAGCCTTCTTGTAAGGCATATTTTTGTGACTTAATACGTGTAAAAATTAGTAATAATTTAAAATTTTAAAAATCTGTTGACAGGATGCATTTTAATGTCTGTATATAACCAAAGTAAATTATTTAAAATGAAAAAGTCTTTTGAAAAGAAACTTCCATTTTGTTTATTTGCAAGTGATTTCCCCTAATTATATACCATGTTGGTATATTGTCCTTAGCTCATTCTCTCTCTTCTAGTTTGTTCAGTGCTGTACACAGGAGTGTATCAAGTGAAAAATCAAATCGTAGATGATGCTGTTAACAGATAGTGGGTATTTGCATATCTAATAGATCTGACTCTTGTTTGGATTCATTATAGAAATGCAGTTATTGAAATTCTTGTTTCTTAATTTAAATAATACAGGTCATTTGAGGAATCATTAGAGATAAATTTATATAATTTCGTTTTTAAAGATTGTTGCTTTAGTCCTTTGTAAAATCTGTTGGCCTCCAATATGTAATTGTTTTAATTTTTCTGTATTTTCCATGTAGAAGAGCTAACACATTACATTGGAAGCAAATTATTATTTTTGGAACCTTAGATTATAGTAAAAGTTCAGTTGCTGCTATTATTTTGCTTTTTATTTGATGTGTAAAGTTAAAAGTGCATTTTAAGAAAAACCTATTTTAGATTTATAAAATAATTCTTAAAACTTTTTTTGAAAGCAGAAGAATACTTGTTGATTCCTAGTATTTTTATGCCAATACATTTATAATTTCCTTATACATAGAATAAAAATATTTAGGAACTTACTCCGGATAGAATGCTAAAATGTCAGCAACCTTCATTTCAGAAGTTTTGAAATCCCAAAGTTATAAAAAATCAACTATTATGTTTTTTACAGTACAGATTTATGATGTATAATGAGTACATTCATTATGGATGGTTGGTATATGTATGTATCACATCTTAGTCCTTCTGGCTTCCATTTTTGTTCTGTCCCTAGATTTCTTTCATATTTTCTCAATAATTGTTTTCAATGTATCTAGGATATACAAATAGGATTTTGACACTGTATTGACATTACTATACATTTCTCCAGAAATTATGCATTCATATTAAAGACTCAGATTTTTTAGGCTTAGTATATTTAGTTTATGTTTTGTAGAAGACTTTATCCTCTCAACTTTATGAACTCAAATATATATATATATTGAACATTTGACACATTCTGACATTATGGTAGGTGCTGCACATGAAAGTGTAAATAAATGATAATGATCTTTTGACTTAATATCTTATTAGCATTGGTAAGGGAAAGGCAGCATTATGAATGAACATAGCATGATCTAATGCCATTTGTAATAGCATACATGAGAAGGAAAGCTAACCAAAGAAATAATAGTCTTCTATTTGAAGCTTACCATACATTTTCTCCAAGATTGAGTAGTTTATGATGGGTACTGCTATACTCACCTAATTGAAATTGTGTATAGGTTCTTCTATAAAAATTAAATTATAATTAGTAGCCTCTCTTTTTTTGTTCAAAAATAGTCTTTTTATTTATAATTCCTTTAATTATCTAAGAATCCAGAAATTATCTAAGAATTATATATGAATTAATTTTAAAAAATAATGTGCAGAGAAAGAATTGTGAGTACTATTGAAAATTACCTGAAAGTGTAGTGTTTATTGCACAGTGGATTCGTTAAAGCACTTTTCTTTTTCTTTGTTTTTTCTTATAAATACTAACTTATTGTACATGATACCTATGTGTATCTATAGTTGAATGGTATATTGTATGTTCATTTACAAATAAACAATTTATGCGCTAAGAGGAAGCACACTTGGCTCACTCAAGATTCTGAGTAAGCATTTTGAAGATCTATTAATTAGAATTTCCTGCATTGTTTGAACTCAGAGAGGCCTAGCTACTGGCAGATTAGTTCTAGGGATAGGGCAGAAATTTGTATTGATCTGTAACACAAAACTACAAACAGCTTTACTTCTCTCTCTTTTATTTCCTTCCTTCCTTCCTTCTTTCCTTCCTTCCTTCCTTTCAAACTTCATCTGAAGACACCTTTAAAATAAGTATTAACTGTCCCCTACTATGCAGGAGAGATTGGTTACAGAACTACCTTGGATACCACAATCCGTAGATTCTTAGATCCCTCATATAAAATGGTGGAGTATTTGCATCAAACCTATATATATTCTACCATATATTATATAAATATTTGTTACACTGTATCATTTAGGGAATAATGACAAGGAAAATATCTGTATACTTTTAGTACGGACAAATTTTTTGAAATATTTTTCAATCTGTAATTAGTATTATCCACAGATGTGGAAGTCATGGATACAAAGGACTGACTGTATTTGAGTGTATGTGTGTTTATTTGTTTTCCTACTTAGTTATAAAAGTATTTACTGAATTATATAAATGTAAATATGAATATTGTATTAATTTTAGATGCAGTTAGAAGGAGGTGACAAATTTTAGTGTTCCTTAAATCATAAAGGAGACCTAATTTCTTGTTAGACTCTGATTGTTGTTGAAATTTGTGGAAATTCCATTTCTGGTCTCTTCTTGTTTTCTTGCTTTCAGAGCAGTCTGTTGAGATTAGCTGTTGCCTAATCTCTGTGTCACTAGTCTGTTCAAGGTTAATGGTTGATTAGCTCTCCCTCATACTTCCTTTCACCCTTTCTAGTCACTGTTTTTATTTTCTTTGTCCTCTTGTTGTATTTTGTTTTTCTACTAGATTCCACATTTTACCTTTGAGATAATCTGCGCTCCTCTCTATACTATTTTCTTCTTTTTCTCTGTTTTTACCCACTCTTGTTTCTGTATTACCCTTTTTCTTCTCTCATTCTCCCATTTACTCCCATAACACTGTTTTTCAGCATCTGAATCAAATGTTCATTTTTCTGGCATGTGGTGGAAACTGGAGCAGGGCTGAGTATATTACTTGTTATTGTTATTACCCTACCACTTACTTGATGTCGTGGTTAACAGGTCTGACTTTCGGGACATGTGGGAGTTCTTACACTACCCCAACAAGGAAACACTACATACAAAAAAAGAAACTGTAAAAGTTGACTGGTATTACACGGGCAGAACACGTAGATAAACTGTGGCACAAGCATTTTGGGTATTTAAAAAATAATTTTGCATAATAATTGGTCATCTGTAGCTAGTCCTGACAACAGTGTAATGAGTCTTTTTGTGGAAGAAGATCAGAGGATGTCCTGATTTTAAATGAAGTCTATCATTCAAGAAGATAAATTTGCCCACCTTGATATTTTTTCCAATACAGTTTTCCAACATTCAGATGTAAATGTAACGGTCCTTGGACCAAGTTCTGTTCATGGAACTGTGGGGTTTCTAACTTGAAAACCAGCAGTACAAAGGTTGGCCTACAAAATAAAACAATGCTTTACCTTAAATTCTTACTTTATAATTACTTATGCCTTGGAGATCTTTTTCATAAACTTTCTTTGTTTCTTTCAATCCTGCAAGATAAATAGGACAAATGATTCCACTATGTTGAGTGGAGAAGCTGAAGTTCATGGAAATCTCTCACTCAGTCTTGTTCAACTAGCTGGAGCTACAGTTACAGTTTACATTCAGGTCAATGCCTGGATCACAACGCTTCCTATTTGTTGAATACTAGTTTCCAAATAACAAAATAGAAACTAGAAACCACTTATTTAGCTCCCTATTTTGAGTCTCATTCCCACTTGATGATTGTCAGATGAAATACTGAATGTCTGATTCAGTTTGAATTTCAAATAAAATCAAATACTTTTTAGTATATCTCATGAGAGTATTTTTCATTTAGTAATATGGCAAACCTTTATCATTTCCCAGTGTTCTCTCTTAATTTTATTCCTCTCAGAAGAGAAAACTTTAATGCCCCCTGAATTCTAGGACTTTTTTTTTTCCATATAGTGCTTTGTGTTTTACATTCTTTGTGTTCAAAGCTATCTCTTCATTCCTGAAAAACTGAAACCTGTTGGATTAAAGGCACTTAGTTTTAAACATCTTGGGGGCTCCACCAGCTGAAAGAATGATAAATCTTTCCACAGGTGAAGCCAGTGCTCTGTTGAGCCATATTAGAACCTGAGACAAAAATTTCAGAAAATGTAATCCTGTGTAAACTTATCAAAATTTCCTTCCAAAATTTGTACCAAATGTAAAAGTGAACAAAAGTTCCACAATAAAAAATAGGCATGTACTTAATTAATATTGCCCAATACATTAGACACCAGTGTCAATCTGTATAAACTTTCCTGGAGAGGGTTTCAAAAACCTAATTTGTTGGGAGTCACCACCAGTTGATTGGAAGTGAGTGTTCTTATTACATATAATGTAGTCAAACAAACAAAACCAGCCTGTCTTTGTTTAAAGTTTTGATATTATGTCCATCATGGATTCTTACAATGATTTTTAAAATGTTAATAAAATATTAATTATCTTGATGAGTGAACCTTTTTAGTCCCCTTTAATTTTTGTGCTTGGGTATATCTTTTAGGGGAGTGCATGGAATTATTTTATTTTAGTATTTTACAGCTTAGTCATTTGTCTATTCAGGTGTTCAGATGACTTCTGAATCTTGAGAAGTCATCAAGTCCTTTTCTTTATAAATGTAAAAAACTGCTCACAATGGCAAAGTTATGTGGAGCATTGCTTGCGCACTGTGATTTCTGCTGGCCATTTAGGATTCTCTGTGGTAGAGTGCATCATTTAATTCAAATATTCTTCTTAATCTTTGATACTAAAATTCTTGAGGACAAAGAATGTCATTGTACCATATTGTGTTCATTATTGGAGGCATTAATAATACTGCTTAACCCTAGATCTCTTACTTAAAAATCTTGCCAGGTTTTTCACAAAGGAGAAAACATTCAGTGGGAAACATTATCTATCCTCATATAAATTGCTTTTCCATTTTGCATAATAGAAAGATCAGTTTTGATTTTTGTAGCATTTGAGACTAGGTCATAGTTACTTTCTCAAAAAGTTCCACTATTGTAATTACCTGTCTTAGCAAAGTTTCTTCGAGGTGTCTACGGATGACTGTGCTCTTCCTTGGATTGCCCTCTTGACTTCTGATTTGAGAATTAAAATTTTGATAGAAACCTTATCTCACCTTGCTATATAGTTTGCTTCATTAGAGCTGATAAAGTAAGATCCATAGCAATGCAGAATACTGGGAATGTGACAGACACCTGGTACAAATGTTTTAGGAGACAAGCTGAGAGTTTGATTGACAGATTGTCTTGTAATTTTGTGAAGCAAAGAAAATTTTCTTTATTAACCAGTGAAACAGATGGGCTCAAGTTTAGTTCTTTGTTTAGATAGCTTCTTTTCCTTTTCTTTTTTAGACAGGCTAGCAGATATATTAGAATTTTGCCTATAGAAGCCATGAAACAACTATTATATAGAATGCTGTATTTGAAACTCTTAACTCTAAATTCAGACAATTTTATGTTACATTAAGAAAAAAATTTTAGACATACTGATCAGCTAATATGGCAGCCTTTAGAAATAAGGGATCCATAAAAACTAAGTTGTCAAATTCATCACTGATACTAAAATTGTGTGGGAAAAGATAGTTTCACAGTGTTAAACATTATCTCATGAATTATTCTGAAAGAAAAAAAGTACCTTTTCAGTAAAAAATTCTAGGAGATATCCCTTTAAGCAGGTGATTGAACATCACCATCAGTAAGGGTTACAGTTGACACTGTGGCTTCAGATGCCATCCTGTGGGAAATACTGGGTTGCCTACAGCATTCTTGCCAAAAATGCTTAATCTGAATTTGATCTCAGAATAGCATTCAGATGAATCAAGATTATAAATATCCTACATGACAAATGATATGGACTCTTCAAAATTGTCAATGTGATGAAAAGCAAGCAAATTTAAAGGAATATGGCGATCGAATGTGAAGTATAGTTCTTCTTGGTTCCTACACTGAAATAAAGCTGTTAAGAACATGATTGGGATGAGTGAAGATAAATTATATATGAAAAATGATTATACTAAAGTTAAATTTCTTAGGCACAATAATGATATGTAATATGATTTAATAGGAGAATATCCTAGTTCTTAGATATATACACTGAATATTTAGGTATAAAATATATTTGAAATTTCATGTAACTATTCTATTATAAAACTTCTTAAAATATAAGTTTTTAATTTAATTGAATTTTATTTTATTTTTTTAAATTTTTATTTTATTTTGAAAAAGCAAAACAAGAAAAGATAGAAATGATACAGAATTTTTAAAAATAGTAGGAATTAGTACTAATTAATATATTGCATATTGTTATCTTAGAAGTAGTTGTTAAAGTTACAAGATTTAGGTACAAAAAATGATCAAACAAACAGTGAAAGCACAAACTATTCTTTTGGATGAACTAACAGAGATTAGTAGCATAGCTATCTATCTTGTGTGTGTGTATATATATATAAATATATATACACACACACACACACACCTATATACATATAATCTTTCACTTCTTCTTCACTCCTTTCCCCTATCCCAGTTGTTCTTTCCTTTTGAGCACTTTCTTTCCCTTTCATTATCACAGTATCTGTTGTACATTTTGGATCTTATTAGGTTTTTTTTTACACTAGGGAGACAATATGATACTTACAAATGTGAATTTGATTTATTTCACTTATGAGCATGGTCTCAAGTTGCCTCCATTTACCTATAAAAGCCTCAAGATTATCCTTTTTTAAAAAATTTTCATTTTAAAGATAGTAAAATCCAACAAAGCATAATAGAACAAAGTCAATCAAAACAGAACAGTAGAACTGGTACAGAACTTCAAAGCAAGATACTAGGAAAACAATAGCTACTATAGTATATCTTGTTATCTTCACAATAGTTGACCATTCCATCAGATATAGTAAAATCAAACCAAAAACAAAACAGAATAAAACCAATCAAAACAGAATGTGAAATAAAGCAAAAAAAAAAAATTAGAATAACACAAAACAGTGAGAACAATATTAGGCCTTAAAGACAAGACAGAAGGGAATCCCCCATATTTGCCACATTGCATACTGTCATCTTCCTGAGAGATGGTCAGACTGCTGGCCCCAGTCCTGCAAAATCGACCAAAGAATAGAAGCATTTAGTTGCTTCATGTACCTTAGTTGCTAGCAATTTAGCTGGTCCTCTGAACCAGCAGGTTGCTTATGGGGTGGGGGTGGGGGTGTCCTTAATTCTTAGCCCACGTGCTGGTAGGCTTACAGGAGGCACATATCTTTCTCTTCCTGGAGTCTACACCAGTTGCGCACCACTCACCAGGAAGGCAGGCTAGTTGTCTTCTGGGTGGAGCCTTCCTGCCCAACATGGTGGGTTGTCAGGAGGCACATCTTTCTCTTCCTGGAGTCCACGCCGCTAGCACTGCTCACCAGGAAGGCAGGCTAGTTGTCTTCTGGTTCAAACCTCCCTGACCCAACGTGGCAGGTTCTCGGGAGGCATGGATCTTTCTCTTCCTGGAGTCTGTGCTGTTCACGCCACTCACCAGAAAGGCAGGCTAGTTGTCTTCTGGTTGGAACCTCCCTGACCCTTAAAATATAAGTTTAAAAGAAATCTCATACTTTTTAGAAGTGCTTTTAAAATTGAAAGTGAATTTCATACATTTTCCTCATCTTATTTCTTCTGATTTTAATCAGAAATTTCAAAAGTATTTGATAGAAAAGTGAATTTATATTAATTTCTTAATCATTTAGGTAGACATAAAATATACTGTATTAGTCTGTTATCTATTTGAGTCACTATTACACCAGAAATCTTTACCAGTTTATTTAAAATATACAGCTCTTCCTGGCATGTTGGTGCATGCCTTTAATCCCAGCATTGGGAGACTGAGGCAGGAAATTAGCCATGAGTTTGAGGTCAGTCTGGGCTACATAGTGAGTTCAAAGCCAGTCTGACCTACATAGGGAGACTGTCTCAAAATGGAGTAGAAAAAGAGTAGAGTAGAATAGAATAGAATAGAATAGAATAGTCTCTTGTATTTATTTGAATTTAACTTACTAATGAATTTAGTATTCTTTTTAAAAATTTAATTATATTATGGAAAGTTGTATAATGAATAAACCAGGAAAGTCCTTTGGAGGAAAATAAAAACAGTGGGTATCAATTTCATTTTAAGGAAATGTATTTACACATTGATGGAGATTATATAAAAGCATGTATACACTGAAAAGGCAAAAATAAGTCTCTAAGAGATATAGTTTGAAAATGCCAAAAATTAATCCTTATACAAAATTAGCTTTATAAACATGAATAAAATATATAGTTTGAAGAATTATGAGAATGTTTTGTGTTTGAAAAAATCTTTTGGGAAGGTTTTTTTTTCACTTTTTTGGAAAAGTCATTAAAATTATAATTTTGTCTATTTCCACTAAACAGAGTACTTTTAGTTGACTCCAGTGGTGAAAGGTGGTGCAGGAGAAAGAGGAGGATGTGTTTATCTCAGCAGATACTAATTCAGCTCCCGCTTCATGCTGGATGCAGGAAATCTCTGATTATTACCTCTTGCTGTGGTCTGAAAGTTGGTGTTCCCCCAAAACTCACGGGTTGAAATTTAATTATCAGTGTGGTATTATTAAGAGGTAAGACTTTCTGGGAAGTGATTAAGTCATAGGATTAGTGCCCTTATGAAACGGATCAAAGGAAGTAAACCTACTTCTTCCTGTCCCATGAAGATCTAGCAAGGCACTAAAACCTTCACCAGACACTAAATGTGCCAGTACCCTGATCTTGGATTTCCTAGCTCCAGAATTTTGAGAAATAAATTTTTATTATCTGTAAATTACCCAGTCTAAAGTGCTTTGTTACAACAGGAGAAAAAGATAAAGATTGTGTTTTTCTGGCCTGTGCTAGATAATATCTCAGAGATCTGTTATTGTTTCAACCTGATTGGAGGTCTCTAATCTTCCTTCCAGTGTGCTGCTGCGGGATACAGCTTCTCTTACATTCTCTCTTATGATGTAACTAGGTATGGAAGAATGACTGATTCTCCAGTAATCTTCTTGGTCTATAAGTAATGGTGTAAGCCACACAATTTTAGTTTTTAATATTTTGGAATCTTAAAATCCAGGTTTTTCTAAACTAAGTTTATGAAAGTGAAACAAAGGTTTGATTCACGTTTTCCTAAGGTTCCTTCTCTGAGACAGTAAGATAGATTACTCTAGCTACTTAGATTGGAGAAAATAGCCTGGCCTTTCAGTAACTAAACCAGGATGGGGAAGCTTCTGTTAATATATTCTAATATGGTGATAGTGGAACAGAAAGTATACCAATAGTTATCTTAGAGGCTATGAATTAAATTAATATTCCTTTGAGTATGAATATTTGCAAGTCCTGTATAAGAGGTGACAGTTTAAGATTTTAAGATTCTGGCTCAACTTTGGTTATGGGGCTTAACCACTTACCGGTATCATTATTTAAATATGGGATTACCAAATATTGCATATTTTTGTTAATTTTTGTAAGATAATAGGAAATATAAAAGTGATAGTTTTATTAAATTTATTCAGTACAAGAATTGATGGGTTGAAATGACACCTGCTTGAGTGATGCCTGAGATAGTAAGTAAACAAATGCTCTGCTCGAGTTATGTTTGGAGTAAACTATTCAGTGATTTATATCTTATTATTACAACTACCTCACTTGTGCATTTCTTTCTAATATTGTTAGTGATTATCTCTAAATTGTGAATAGTTCCTTTGCTTTTCAGGCCACTGAGATACAGTGTGATATTCTATAAGCGAGTGATTGCTTTCCTTTAAAAATACCCTTTACATACTAACAGAGGCACCTAAAGTTCTGATTCCAAATAACTGTTCTAATCTAATACCTCTCTTGTTTACAATAATTCCATTTCTGTTAATAAATTTTATTTTGAAGAACGAGCACTAAAACTATAAACTATTTCATATCCTTATATAACTTTTTTATTTAAGCGAAGAAAAAACAAAAAAAGAGATACAAAACAAAGACAACAAGCAAAAGAGACAAACAAATGACTAAATACACAACAGTAACATTGCAGGTTTACAGAACAGGATGATAGAAACTTGACAATGGTTGCAATATTGCATATCGTTATCTTTAAAATGGTTACTTACATTAACAGATATAGACATGTAAAATTGATCTAATCATATGAGTATTAATTGTTCTTAGTCAATAACAAATACATTCAGCAGTGTGTTCATTTTAGTTATCTTACATATACATATATACAGGTTTATATCTTTTCCTCTTCCCTTTTCTCTTTCCGCCTTTTTCCTTCCCAATTACTTTTGCTCTTTGAGCTGTTTTTTACCCTTACATAGTATTTATTATAGATTTTGGATCATACATACTTTTCCGTTTCTTACACTAGGGAGACAATACGGTATTTACACATGTGGGTTTGATTTATCTCACTTATGAGTATGGTCTCAAGTCGTGACCATTTGCTTACAAAAGTCTCAATGCAATCTTTCTTAATAGCTGAGTAGTATTCCATTGTATAAAAATACCACATCTTTTTTATCCATTCTTTGATTGATGGGCACTTGGGTTGTTTCCAAGATCTGGCTATTACAAATTGGGTTGCTATAAACATGGGTGCACAGATATCACTGTGATATGATGTTTTCAGTTCTTCTGGGAAAATGCCCAGAAGAGGGATAGCTGGGTTGAATGGGATCTCTAATCCTAGCTTCTTGAGGAATCTCCACACTGCCTTCCACAGTGGCCGCACCAGTCTACACTCCCACCAACAGTGGAGAAGAGTTCCTATTTCCCCATAGCCCCTCCAGCATTTCTTGTTGGTTGATTTTTTAATCTTGGCCATTCTTTCTGGAGTGAGATGGAATCTCAGCATTGTTTTAATTTGCATATCCCGAATCACCATTGATGTTGAACATTTTTTCATATATTTGTTTGCCATTTGTATTTCTTTCTCTGAGAAGTGTGTATTCATCTCAGATGCCCATTTTTGGATTGGGTCCTTGAATTTTAGGGGCCTGATTTCTTTTAATTCTTTCTATGTTTTAGATAGAAGTCCTTTGTCTGAGGGACAATTGGCTAAGATATTTTCCCAGTTCGTGGGTTTTCTTTTCTCTCTGTTGGAGATTTCCTTTGACATGCAAAAACTTTTTAGTAGGATGAGATCCCAGGTGTTGATTCTGGGGAGTGTTTCCTGTGCAATCTGATTTTTGTTCATGAACTCTCTGCCTATTCCTATGTCATTGAGGTTTTTACCTACTCTGTCTTCTAGTAAGTTTAGTGTCTCTGTTTTTATATTCAGATCTTTGATCCATTTTGACTTTATTTTAGTGCATGGTGATAGGCATGGATCTAGTTTTAGTTTATGGCATATAGAAAGCCAGTTTCTCCAGCACCAATTGTTAAAGAGGCTGTATTTCTTCCAATGTACATGTTTGGCCCCTTTGTCAAAGATTAGGTGGCTAAGTGTGTTTGTAGTTGTGTCTGTATCTTCTAATCTATTCCATTGATCTTCAGGTCTGTTTTGATTCCCGTACCATGCTGATTTTATCACAGTAGCTTTGTAGTATAGTTTCAAGTCGGGGATTGTGATGCCTCCTGCCTTCCCTTTGTTGCCCAGAATTGCCTTTGCTATTCTAGGTCTTTTCTGGTTCCAGATAAATTTCAGGAATGCTTTCTCTACCTCTGTGAGGTAGGCTAGTGGTATTTTGATTGGGATTGCATTGAATCTG
>RJWM01000691.1:0-196036 GCA_004363535.1 Dasyprocta punctata
TTCCAAGATCTGGCTATTACAAATTGGGCTGCTATAAACATAGGTGCACAGATATCACTGTGGTATGATGTTTTCAATTCTTCTGGGAAAATGCCCAGAAGTGGGATAGCTGGGTTGAATGGGATCTCTAATCCTAGCTTCTTGAGGAATCTCCACACCGACTTCCATAGTGGCTGCACCAGTCTACACTCCCACCAACGGTGGAGAAGAGTTCCTGTTTCCCCACAGCCCCTCCCGCATTTGTTGTTGGTTGATTTTTTAATCTTGGCCATTCTTTCTGGAGTAGGATGGAACCGCAGTGTTGTTTTAATTTGCATTTCCCAAATGACCATTGATGTTGAACATTTTTTCATATATTTATTTGCCATTTGTATTTCTTTCTCTGAGAAGCTTGCCAAGTGTATTTCTTTCTCAGATGCCCATTTCTGAATTGGGCCCTTGAATTTCAGGGGCCTGATTTCTTTTAATTCTTTATATGTTTTAGATAGAAGTCCTTTGTCTGATGGACAATTGACTAAGATATTTTCCCAGTTTGTGGGTTTTCCTTTCACTCTGTTGTGCCCATCCATCAAAGACTGAATAAAAAAGATGTGGTATTTTTATACAATGGAGTACTACTCAGCTATTAAGAAAGATTGCATTGAGACTTTCATAAGTAAAGGGACACGACTTGAGACCATACTCATAAGCAAGATAAATCAAACCCACAAGTGTAAATACCATCTTGTCTCCCTAGTTTAAGAAATGGAAAAAGTATATATGATCAAAAATCTATAATAAATAGTATGTAAGGGTAAAAAATAGCTCGAAGAGTAAAAGTAATTGGGAAGGGAAAAGGGAGAAAGAGGGAAGGGAAAAGGAAAAGATATAAATCTGTATATATGTATATGTAAGATAACTAAAATGAACATACTGTTGAAAGTATTAGATATTGAGAAAGAACAGTTAATACTCATATGATTAGATCAATTTTGCATGTCTATATCTGTTAATGTAAACAACCATTTTGAAGATAATGATACACAATATTGCAATCATTGTCAAGTTTCTATCATTCTGTTTTGTAAACCTGTAATGTTACTGTTGTGCATTTACTCTAGTCATTTGTTTGTCTCTTTTGCTTTTTGTCTTTCTTATATGTGTCTTTTTTTTCTCTTAAATAATAATAATAAAAAGAAATCAAATTATTTGTATTGACAGGTAATATGATTCTTTCCATTGAAGACTCAAAATACTCCACCAGAAGACTCTAAGAGCTGTTAAATGAATTTAGGAGATGAAGAAGATTGAGAAAAGAGGGAGTAGGAAAAGGGGGAAGGGATAAAAAATTATCAAGATATGATATAAATATGTACTAAGTCCCCCAAATGAATTCAACAGTATTCAAGTTACAAGCAATATAATTTGTGTTCCATAGTAAAATACAACTTCTTCTCAATAAGCAGCTAAAAGACCTATGGGAATACTTCCATATATTTGGTTTTTCTTTGGTCTGTTCTTTGCCATCCCCGTAATTTGACATCTTCAGAGAAATGTCTCTACATTACGTTAGAATGCAAATTATCCATTCATTGATAATACTCTTTTGAAAAGAATAGACTCCAAACACTAAGTTATCACCAATGAATTTTATTGGAGGACTAAGTTTCCCATATATTCAGCAAAATGCTGCCTGGGACAAAAGATGGATTACACTGAAGCTGAGACCCTTTTGAAGTTCTATAAATGTGAAAAATTTGCCAAAAATAAGATAGTTGAACAATAATTAAGGTCAGGGCTTCTTTCCTTCCCAAACTCCGCTCCATAATAGTTCCCCTTATGCTAAGTCATGTGGTGGTGACTGCAGGTGTTTGGAGGATGTGAGAAGGGGAAAGCCCCGTTATTGAGACACTAATTTGTGGTTAGCAGGATGCAGTTTTGGGCTCACATTCCCTTCTGTGTATAGTTAAGGGATTGCCGGACTTCCTGGCAATAAAATAGCTTCCAGGCATTGTCCTGCCATTAATTCCATCAACTCACTTGCCTTCATGACACCAAGGTGCAGGACAGAGGTTATGTCAACATGGTATCCACATGTCGTAGGTCACAGTGTGCATGTGTGTGTTTCCTGGTGGAGAAACATACGTAGAATGTGAAAAACTAGAAGCTGGTTGTCTTAGTTACTTTTCACTCATTGCCAAGACAAAATATCTGATGCCCAAAATTAGGGAAGGAAAGGTTTATTTCTTACAGTTTCTTGGGAATTTCAGTCCATACTCAGTTGGCTCCAAGGCAGCGTGGTATGGCAGGGTTGCCATTCATGGCTGCTGCAACAGCAAGGCATGCTGGCGAGAGAGAGAGAGAGAGAGAGAGAGCACAGAAGAGCAAGAGGGGAAAACCCACCTCCCTTACACCCTGGGCGGGTGCAGCACTCACATCACCTATCCCAGCGCTAGACAACAAACCAATCACAAATGCCAGACTCAGCCCCATCAAAAGTGTATGTGGACTTGGGGGGACATAGTATCAACCAATACACTGGTCTTGGAAATTTTTCAAGTCAGTAGATGTATCAAACTGCAAGGGGAAGATTTGCTTCTCATCACTGGCAAGTCTGAGCAGAATTTCTCTACTCTTAGGGATTTTCTCATTATAATACAGTATTTGCACAAATGTTTAAATACTTTACTTTTTGATGGTGATATTAAGAAATTGAATTTATCAGATTTCCTCAGCTTGTGGGGCCCAAAACTGTATCAGTATATTAATGGAGAGTACAAATGTAGTTTTTTATAATAGCTCAAATGTAAAAGAAACTTGGTAATGAGTTTCTCAGATTTGTGAGATATTAACAATAATTAGTGATAAAAGGGAAACCATCCTAAATTATTGATAATAAAAAAATAAATATCTATAATGCTAGAAGACTGATTATTTTCTAATGTCTACAGACCTGGTTATATTTTAAAACTACTGTCATATGAAGCAACAGTCAGAGAATTTGTAGCCAAAAGTATGGTAGAGCTGTGTTAAGGATTCAATTTATATAGACATTGTTATGTTAGTGATGTTTGTTGTAATTTGTATTCTTATTCTAAATAAATATTCATTATCATGATTAAGTTGTCACTTATAATTTTGTGTTCTTTCTTTTCAGAGGGCCTCATAAATTGTGTTTGAGGTTCCCAGAAATCAAAAAATCAAAATCTACCCTGATAGGATTCTCTCTCACACATATATCACACACATGGAGTTTAACGCACTTGACCTGAGGATATGTTTTTTACATAATGTGTGTTAATGTATGTGTGAATATGACATATGATATATTCATATTCAGGCTTGTTCATAGTATAGTTTGGAGACAGACATTTTCAGGCAATTTTTGCTGAAGTAGCCACTTGTGGGGGGCAGGTATCTGAGGTAACAAGAGACCACTGAACACCTCTATTAGCTTCCTTCTTTCCAAGAGGTTAGAGATATTAACCACTTCACATGCATGACTGTGTTAGTGACATTCAAAGCAGTCTCCTCAATACTACATTTTCTCTTCCTCCTCCTTCTCCTCTATATTTGTTTTCATTCATTACATGTTTAGTTCTCATTTTTCTTGTACAGAAGGCAAAAACAAACATAAATGCACCAGAAACCAGACTCCCAGTCCACAACAGGCCAATCTGTGTTTCCAGTGAGGCTGCTCTATCTGTGACACCAGACGATCACACAGGACAGATAGCAGCTGACTAAGACTGGGAAAATGTTAAAACCAAATTGTAAATGAAGTGAGAGGAATGGAAGACTTTAGATAGAGGTAAAGTTCCAATAACCCTAAGGATGGAACTGTGGTACTTTAGAGACACATCTAGAGTCAAATTTAAAATTTGCAAGGGGATGCAGAACAAGTCCACTAATAATGCTCAGAGCTTTGGACTCACTGAGTCCTGCATCAAAACCGGAAATGGATGCAGCATCCTGGGCACCAAACAAAACTCAGGAGCCTGTGCTCCACAGGATTTCCATGTCAGGGCTACTGGGCAGAGCCATGGAAAGGTAAACCAGCTTCTCCAAACACATTGTTCCCTGTTTTTGATGGATTGGATTTGGTTTTGGTTGGACATAACAGGGATGATTTTTCCCCTAAGCAATAGAAGGCATGAACTCTACTACTTCCCATAAGTAGAAGAAAGCATGCACCCTTAACAGTTCCAAGATTACATATGGATGACATCCTTGTCGATTATCCCAATTTCACATGGGTATAACCATGACTCTATTTTGTGCATTCTAATGAGGCAGGTGGCATATTAGAATGAAGAAAGATGAAAGGCTTCTGCCTACAGCTCTTCCCATCCTTATGTCGTTCAATCCAATGCCTCAATCCATTAACTAGCAGCAGCATCGTCTCTGTATCTTGCAAGTATTGTCAAAGACATTCATTGATATCAGTGAGGTGAATTTTTTTGCAAAAAAGAGTTCATTATATTAATAGTCTTGGCCTGCTTTAGAGATTTTTACATTTTTCTTTTTCATTAAAAGAACATAGCATGCATCCTAAATATTCAGAGTTGCTATTATTAGAAGAAGAATAATAGCACTGTCATTTAATTTTACTTACATATTTTATTGTATTTATCCAACTGAGTGCTATTATGTCCCAGAATAATGGCAGATATTCATAACCTTCTGAAATCTCAAAATAAATCAGATACTTAAATTTTTCCCCCAGATACCTCTAGTTTTGAATTCGAGAATTATTCCTTCTTGCGTGCTCCTCCATTTTGTTCTATTAGACCTTCCAACTTTAAATATTGCTTTGAATCCCTGAAGGTTTCATAAGCTTAACACCAGCTGTATTTAAACAGATTTCACTCACAGTTAATGAGTTAAGTGTGTTTAACTGCTACTTATTTTCCAAATAAATGCAAAATAAAATACCTTTATACAAATGTACAAAATAGCTGTCTAGAAAGTCATAAGCAATAAAGTTATGTAGGTGGATTTGTTCCATTTTTTCTCTGGCTAAGATAAAAATAGAATCCTATTTGATAACATTTTCTTATACTAAAGGAAGATATAGCACTTCTGATTGCCTATCAACTTTAATATTTGCTGATATGGAAAAGCGCTAGTCTCTGCTAAATACGGAGAAGCCTTGACCTACTTTACTTGATTTTTCACATCTTGCATTTTAAAATGCAGGATCAAGGATTGTAGATTTTTATCATTTCTCTTTAGATTTCACTACAGGAAAGGGAACACAAGGAAATTTTGGAAGAAGAAATGATGCAGGACTTGAGGTCAATTTGGTAGGAAGTATTATTTTAAATAACTTCTCAAATGAGATACATTGAGACTCATGAAGGGAGAGACATGGATAGTGTGAAACACTCAGGCATATCCACAGTGAATGCCTTGCTTGGAAAAATTTTACAAACCAGTTCCTCTCATTTGCCTGTCTCACAAATTGTCAGATACGGAGCGGATTGAGATACTGGGAATAGTCCTTTGGAGTTAATTGTAGACAGGGCTGTGTTTTTCTGGAGGGAGAAGTGTATTGTGATGTGTCAAATTTGGGAACTATTGATAGAGTACTCAACAGGCACGGTTACCTGAGCGGAACAACCAAATCCAAAAAACAGAAGAAAAATACCAAGCATCGCCTTGAGCAGATACAGTGATAACACATTGAAGGAAACAGTTTCACAGCTATCAGCACACTAACCAAGAGGGTGCATGTGAGCACTTATGCAGACACTGTTGTCACAGAAAGCCAGAGCAAAAAACAGGAGAGCTAATGGAAGGAAGTAAGGTGGACAGAGCAAGTACTGAGCATATGTGATCCCCAGCGCACTTACATATATCAATAGATGCCTAAGAGGACAGATTTGATGAAGAGAGTTGGAGTTCTTGAAATCACAAATGACTGAAAGCCAAAGAAATATGGTCTAACGTGTGACATTATCTATTTCTAGATAACACCTATCATAGCATGAGCAGGTAAAACATGGCCTAGATAGAATTTTGGAAGAAATAGTAGAATTCTAAGTTCTAGTTCTCTATAAATTATAGCATGCAGGTTCTTGGGCACTAATCTGAATTCCATTATTAAGCAGTCTTTGAAAATTTTGATTTGAGCCTGAAAAACAATGACATTCAAATTAAAATATTTTATGCTCATTTGCTAAGTTTGAGTCTCCCTTGAATCAGATCCTGATCTTTTTCTAAGCATGTAGTTATTTAATCCTCCACTACTCGTGATAAATATCACAAATGGATTTTTGGAAAGGCATTGTAGTGTAATAGTTATTGGCAAGCCCTCAAGCCAAACTACTGGGTTTGTGGTCTGACACTGCCATTTATTAGACACATGGCCTTTAAGTAGTTGCTTGTCTATTTCTAGGTGTTCTTTAAAAAATGTTGATGTTAATTCAACTCCTAGAACCGTTGCAGGTACAAAGTGAATCAATACAAACATTGTGTTTAGAACAGGACCTAGTGCATGACAAGTGTCCAATAAGTATTAGCTCTTTCCATGATTTATTTTTTCCCTACAGCTTTAAAAATCCTTCTCAAAACAGAGTTCCAGGCAGCCACTTCCAATTAATCAGAGTTGACACAGGAGATGAAACAAATTTGTCTAGTCTCCATCCTTAATAAAGTGAGACAATAAGGGTAACAGCCAAGGGACCACTGTTTCTGTATCTTTTTTAATTTAAAGACTCATAAAATTGCAGAATCTTAGAGGAAAAAAAGGTCATGAAATTTAGCCACTCCAACTTCTCACCTGTTCTACAAATGTCTTCTGTGATGTGCCCTAACACACACGTGTCCTGGTCTCCGCTTCATGCTCAATGTTCTCTAAATTGTTTGCTATTATTTCTTACACATGTTATTAGATAGCTCAGTCTGCTGCAACACAATCCTATGGATCTAGTGGTTTAAGCCATAAGAATTTATTTTCTCATGGTTCTGGAGTATAGGAAGTCCCAGATCAAGATGCCAGCAGCTTTGGTTCCTGGTGATAGGTTGCTTCCTGGCTTGAAGATGATCATGTTTATACTGTTTCCTGAGCATAGTCTTTGCTTGGGGGGAATGTGAGAGGGAGATAGGAGATGAGAAAAGAAGAGAAACTAAGAGCGATTTCTTCCTTTCCCTATAGAGTTACTGTTTCAGACAAACCCAGTCCCAGTGGATGAGAACTGGCCATATGGTCCCTAGAGACTGAAGGAAGAAAGAAGAAAACAGGTCCAGGGTCACACAGAGTGCCATTTATTGAGGACACACTAATGCAAGGACTGTCAGAGGCAGTAACAAGACAGGTAAATCCCTGCAACTTGGGTCAGAGACAGAGCAAGGGTATAGCGTTCCAGACAAAAGTGACTCTTATCCAAGCCAGAATGCACCTGGTTTATCCCAGGCTGATATTGAAGACATCAGACACAGTCCTAGTGCTGATATTGCCAGAGCCCAGTTGTGAACCTCCACATCCCGCTCTAATGGTTTTGTCTGTTTACAGTACCCTGGGAAATTATGCTGGGAAAACAGACCAGGGTTACTCAAGGAAAATCTTGGCAATTAGGACTCAACATGGCTGCAGTCAGGTCACGTCGGCTCTCCTTGGCACCAGTTGTGTCAAGTTGTACTCCTAACCCTATAGCCTCAAGCATAAGCAGTTCTTCAAAGCCTATCTGCAAACTCACTCACACTGAGCATTAGAGCTTCAGCATATGAATCTTTTTTTTAGAAGACACGCAATTCAATTGAGCAGAAATTTTTAGTTTTACTGAGCTGAATCCTGCCTCAGTGTGAACTGCAGTTTTGTGGAAGTGATATGAGATCTATCTCCACATGTTTAAAAGGATGTCTACAATCACATGTTCCAAAAGTGATCCAATGAACATAAAATCCAAAAACATTACTATGTCCCCTGACCTTCTGACTGTCCTACCTTTGACGAAGACTGAGGTGGCAACCATTATGTTAGTCATTTGAGGACAGACGATTGGTAGTAGCCTACTGCCAGACACTTTAGGAAGTCAGCAAACACTAGTAGCATTTAACTGGAAGCCACTCTTATGGCATATTTTGTGACAGTGAATCTTTAAAAATTTTTTTTGGATCCAATCCAGTCCAAAAGATTCAAGGAAGATTGGAAAGTAAGTCATTTTGGAGTTCTCTTGAGATTTTTGAGTTTACATGAAAATGTAGTAAGGGTCTGAATCGGTACGAAGAAAATTGCAATGAGCCGACATTGAGGAGGACTGTACTGAAGAAAACCTGAAAATACTTTTCCATTTCTTTCCAGCACTACATGGATATAGAGAGTGCACAATGCACCACACTTTAGTTCCTCATCTTCAGTCATTGTTTTAGTGTGTACCTTACTGTTTAAATCATAAATAACACATAGGAAACTCTGAATACATGTCAGGTGCTGTGCTAGACACTTTTACATTTTCTCGTTAATCTCCTCAACACCCTGTGAGTATGTGTGTTATTAACCTCCATTTACAGTGAAGTTATGAGGCTTGCCTAATTTTACAAGCTAAAGATAATTCTTCCTTTGGCTGCCAAATCCCAAGTGCTTTCTGCAACACCTGAGCTAGTAAAACTAGCTCGTGCCAGGGGATACTAGAAACCACAGTTGAAATATGTTTCACCATCCTGGAATATTAATATTTCTTATGGCAGATGCACTAGTTTGCTAGGGCAGCCATAACACATACCATAGCTTGGGTGATTTAAATAACAGAGATTTATTTTCTCATAACTCTGGAGGCTACCAGTCCAAGATCAAGGTATTGGAGAATTGGTTTGCTCAGAGAGCATCTCTCCCCGGCTTATAAATGATTGTTTTCTCCCAGTGCCTTCACATGATTTTTCTCCTGTTTTCCTAATAAGGACAGGAAAAATATTGTATTGGGGCCTACTTTAATAACCTTGTTCAACATTAATTATCTCTTTAAAGATCTTTCTTTAAATATAGTCATATTCTGAGGTCCTGGGTATAGAGATCCTTCATGTGAATCTCATGGGGACACAATTCAACCCATAAAACCAGGTAATTTGAAACACCTAAGAAAGGAAGTGAAAGATAGTGCATAATATCCCAGACTCTGGACTTTGATTGCTTTGGTGAAATCTTGATCCTTTCATTAACTAGCTGACTTTACTTGGGCATGTTATTTAATCTGTCTGTACCTCAGCATCCTAATCTTTAAAGATAGTCTTTTATAGGGCTTCACTTGTTGGGTGCATGAAGATTAAATGACTTAATGCAAATCCAGAATGTAATAAGTACTATCTATGCATTAACTCTTATTATATTATGGGCTAAGTCAAGTAAAATACAAAATTTCTTTAACTTTTATTGTATATATTTAAGGTATACAACATGATGTTTTGATACTTATAGTGAAATGACTGCTATGGTAAAGCTAATCAACATATCCATCATCTCACAGTTACATTTTCATGATCAGTACACCTAAAATCAATTCTCCTAGCAACTTTCCAGTATATAATACGGTATTATTAACTGTAGACTCATGCTGCATATTGCCAATAGACTTATTCACCTTATATAACTGCAACTTTATACCTTTTGAGCTACATCTCTCCATTCCATTCCCCAGCCACCACCATTCCTGGAAACTGCCGTTCTATTCTTTGTTTCTGTGTATTCTACTCTTTGATTTTTTGTATAAATAAGACCATGTAGTATTTTTCTTTTTGCCTGTTTTTCTGTTCACCCATGTTCATTCATCTGTCAAGAGACACTTTGATTGTTTCCATACCTTGGCTATTGTGAATAATGTGACAATTAACATGGGAGATATTTCAACAACACCTTGATTTTACTTCTTTTCAGTATATACCTGCAAGAGGGAGTTTTAAGAATAGAATAGAGACATAGAAATAACCTAAACACAAGCAAACAACCAATTTATAACAAGGGTGCCAAGGAAGCACATGGAAAAAGAATAGTCTCATTAATAAATGCTTTGGGGAAAATTGGTTATCCATAAGCCAAAGAATGAACTTGGCTCCTTATCTTATTCCAGACACAATGACCAAATCAAAATGAATTAAACAGCCGGGCGTGGTGGCGCACGCCTTTAATCCCAGCACTGGGAGGCTGAGGTAGGCGGAGCATTGTGAGTTTGAGGCCGGCTTCGGCTACGACACGAGTGCAAGGCCGGCCTGAGCTACACAGTGCGACCCTGCCTCAAAAAACCAGGGCTGGGAGTTTGGCTCAGCGGCTTACGGGCCTGTCAGGCAGGCGCGAGGTTGTGAGCTTGATCCCTGGTGCCACAAAAAAAAAAAAAAAAAAAAAAAAAAAAAAAAAAAAAAAAAAAAAAAAAAAAAAAAAAAAAAAAAAAAAAAAAAAAAGAATTAAACTTGAAACCATACAATTCCTAGAAAAAGAATATATGGACAAATCTACTTAAAAATGGCCTTGACCATGATTTTTGGATATCACACCAATACCAGGGGAAACAAAAGCAAAAGTAAATTAGTAGAACTACATCAAATTTAAAAGCCTTTGCACAGCAAAAGAAACAATCAACCAACTGAAAATGTAGTCTACAGTTTGATAGAAAATACTTACAAACCATATACCTGATAAAGGATTGATGCACAAAATATGTATTAGCAGTTCACACAACTCAGTAGCAGAAAAACAAATAACTTGATTTTAAGATGGACAGATTTAAATGAGCTTTTGTCTAAGAACATAAAAATGACCAACAGCGTAGGCTAAGGTGCTCAACATCACTCATCATTAGGGAAATGCAAATCAAGCCCACAAGAAAGTGTCATTTTCACCAGTTAAAATGGCTTCCAGTTAAAGCATAATATATTAGTGTGTTTTGGGTTATCGCAATAAAATACTCAAGTCAAGATAGTGTTATAAAGAGAAGGTGTGTGTTTAGCTTCCAGTCCTGGAGTTTCGAGGGTGTGGCACTTGCATTGGCTCAGCTCTTGGCTGTGTCCCATCGTGGCAAATGACAATGGCAATGGTGTGTGTGTGAGCAAGAGATCACGGGGCCACCCAAGAAGTTCAGAGTCACTGGGTGAAGTCAGGTTCAACCCTCTCTCCAGAACTAACAAAGGACCCAAGAGAAATAAATACCTCAGCCTCTTCTGAGGGCGCATGTCCACCTGTCCCAGGACTTCTTCTAAGGCCTCACCTCTTAAAGGCCTGTGTGATTTCCAAACACCACGTCCACGGGGACAAGGACTTCAGGGTAAAACAAACATACAGACAAACAAACAAACAACTTCTAAACCATTGTCCATAGCAAAGAATCTTCTTATATACAGAAAGCTACCTTGATCACAAATGCTCTTTTATTCACATCTTTTAACAGGACAGACTGAAAAACAAATCTGAGATGTATTTGCTGTTACCGCGCATTGACTCTTCAATCTAGGCAGACTTCTTAAGTGTCTTCTAATGATCCCACCTTCTGCATCCATGCTCTATGTGGTCCCTTTCCTGTGAGTGTAGGCTGGCTCACTGACTCACTTCTAGAGAACAAAATACAGTAAAAGTGGTAAAATGGCACTTCTAAAATTAAGTTCTAAAATTTTATGACTTCCATCTTTCTGGTCCTCTTGTTTTTGCTTCCATTTCCTCTCTTTGACTTTTTCTGCCTGCTAGTTTCGGTGAAGTAAGTCATTATGTTCTGAGCCTCCATATGAAAAGGTCTGTGGTACAAAGGCCTTAGGACAACTTCAAACAACTGAAGTTCCCCAGCCTGCATGAAACCAGATCCTGCCAGCAATGGTCTGATTTGTCTTGGAAGCAGATCCTTCTTTGCCTTCAAGACAGCAAAGCACTGCAGCTCTAGCTGGCACCTTATTAGCAACTTGTGAAAGACCTCACAGCAGAAAACCCAGATAAGCTGTGTCCAGATACCTGCCCCACAGAAACAATGAGAAAATAAATGTTGTTTCCAAGTCACCATGTTTTGGGTTAATTTGCTATGCAGCAATAGAAAACCAATACACTTTGTTTGAAAGTGGAGAATGTTGTGGAAGAAGGCTGGACCTTTGTGGTTCAAGTGGAAAAATTAGATTCAGAACCGCAAAGCTGAGTGGCCCCCAAAGTAGAGAGGAGAGGATGGAGTTGCCATTGGAAAATTCCCACTATTTTCCAAGAATCATCTGCTCAAGCAGTTTTCCCCCATCAACCTATTTGGAAGCAAAATCTTCATTAGCAAGCTTGCAATACTCGTATTTGAAACACTAGTTGTGTTTCAAAGCATTTAAATTGCTCAACCTGCTTCAAAACATTTACCCTTACTGTTTTCATCATTAATGAGGCATTCAGGTTTTATAATCTGAGAGATGACCTAGAGATCAAAGTTAATTTAATTTAAAATCAATGTACTAGAGAAAAAAGCCCTGCCTTCAGTATTGACGTCATGATGGTTCCTGCAGACTCAGGGGCAAGGATGTGCAATGGCATAGGCTGTGCTATTATTTCCAACCAAGTGGCTACTGTCACACAGTCACAGAGTTCGTCCCAAAGAGATTCTGAGAATTGGTCTCTGCCTCATTTAACACTACTTACTGGAGGCTTTTGCTGGACTGAGTGAATTGCAAACCATTTCCTGGATTCATTATTGAGTTTTAAATTCCACTGAGCACCTAAGACCAATATCAATGCATCCTATATTCCGAGTGTTTTGAGGAAAGTCACTCATGACTGAAACAATCAAAGCACTTAGATTTATAGCAATGGTTCTCATAAGAGACTGTGTTTTTAACCAGATTCTATGGGTGAAGTTATTCCTACTGCAGGCAGCACAAAGGCTCTGTGACACAATGCCTGGGAGACCCCTATTGCATCCATTTTTCTTCATCTTCAAAGATCGTATTCTGATGTGCAAAGGTCTCCCAGGCAAATGGTTCCACTGTTGTTTTTGACACATTTGCTCATTTATTTATTTATTCAACAAACTCTGATTGTCTGTCTCCACTATGCCAGGTCTTGGGGAGTAAAAGAAAACAACACTTAGGTAATCAAAATATGCTGTTTTGCTATTGTAACAGACACGATTAAAGTCATCTCAATGGCTCAACCCTCATAGACTGTTATCCCACTCTGTGAGGTCCACACAACTCCTCCCTAGTGGCTCAGGTGTTGGCAGAGTAAGACCGATCTAGGATCTAGGAAGCCTGACACAATCAATTAAATTCCTGCATCAGAAAGAGACCCAAGCTCTTCTGTCTCCATGCTCATATCTGGCTTCATATAGACATGCAAACCCCCAACTGCTGCATTAGGCAAGAAGCAGAGACAGAGCAATCTCTTGTTTATCATTAAAAGATATTGCCTTCTGCTTCTGATGTCTTTTCATTTTATTAGTCAACACAGTCTTGTCATGGGGTACTATTTCTATAAGGTTTTTTAAAACAGTAAGCACATCATGGTGACCCCCATTACTGCTCTCACGGACAGTTCATGAAAGCAAGGAGTCTGTGTCAGAAATGACCCTCCCCACTCTCAAAAAATGCTTTAGCCCTTACTTTGCTCTTCTCTCTTCTTCCCCAGGTAGGAAGGCTTAGTCATGACTTGAGGGTGAGGAAATAAACAAAGAGGGATGGAGTTAAGATCAAGACCCACTACAGGAATGAGAAAGATTTCCACATCATTGGGTCATTGGATACCCTGGTATTAAGTGTCCCTTTTACATGTATGATAGGAAGGAAATGTTGACCTAAATAGACACAGTTCAAATAGTATAAAGAAGATTGCCGTGTAAATGAGCAATTACAATGCAGTGTCATAAAAGCTAGGCTAGCGGGGTGCAGAGATCTCTGGGAGCCCATTATTAGGAGCCCCTGTGGAAGAAGGCAGGTCTCTGGAGGAGGCAAAGCAAAGGGCTAATACATGCACAGGAGTAAGCAAGGTGAGACGAACCCAGAGCAATGACTGCACTAGAAGAAAAATAAAGTCCTGAAGACAGAAACAGAAAAGGGAGAAGAGGGAGACAGACAAGGGGGGAGGGGCTGGCTGCTCAGCAAGCTGCAGAAACCCAGAGCACAGATACGAGGTGAGGAACAGAAAGAGATGAGATTAGAGAGGTGAGGAAGGAGAAACCAGGGCTCAAAGGACCTTGTAAACCATGAACCTGAATTTGGGCCTCTTCCTGAGAGCAGTAGAAAGTCAATGAAAGGTTTCAAACAGGAAAGAGTGATACGATAGACCTTTCAGATATGAAGTAGCAACTGCCCTTTACAATAGCCTAGCAGTTACTATGCTGGCAACGCAACCAAGCCAATGCCTGTTCACAGCAGTCCTGGTCCTTGGCTGGTTTCCCTAGCAGGACAATTCATGAGCAAATGGGTTGAGGATTTGTGTGTTTGCTGTGACTATGAACAGAAGGAGAGCATCTCACACAAAACTATACCCTCTATTCTCTTTTATAGACCCTGAAACCCAGATCTTATTCCTTCAACTTTTTCATTTATCCGTTCATCATACAGGCACCGAGCACTTGCTATGCAAATGGAAAAGAGCTTGTGCACTAAAGGAAAGGAGATAAGAACAGGGTTTTCTCTTTCGAAAGGCAAAAGGTCTCGCAGGGAAGATAAGATGCGTTTAATGGTGCTGTGTGTGGGAGGAGTGCTGCGCTATAGAAATCCAGAGGAAGAAGCAAGTCTTTCAGGCTGTGGAACTCAGGGAGGGCTTTATGAAGAAAATACCACCACGGCAGGCCCTTGAAAGATGAGTAAGACTTTCTCAGCACTGAGTGACATTTCTAGCAGAAGTCTTTCAGCCATCCACGATAAAAACGTAACCTGGATGAACTTAAACAAAAAGAGGGCATTTATTTGTGTACACGCTGGGAAGTCCAGAGGTACAGCTGACTTCAAGCCTAGCTGGGTCCAGGGACTCAATTTTATGATCAAAACTCACTCATTCCCTCTCCATTCTTAGGGAAGATTCTTTCTGAGGGAAGATGGCTTTCAGCAAAATCACTGTATTAATTTCCTGGGGCTACTGGAACAAACCACCACAAATAGGGGGGTTTGAAATAACTGAGATGTATCCTCTCACATTTGAGGGGGTCAGGGGTTCAAAATCAAGGTGTCACCTGGGTTAGTTCATTTTGAGGGATCTGAGAAAGAATCCATTGTGTGACTTTCTCCTAGCTTTTAGTGTTTGCTGAAAATCTTTGGCATTTCTTGGCATTTTAATACAACCCAATATTTGCCTCCATATCCTTTTTGCTTTCTCTTCTGTTCTCCATACATAAAATTCTCCCTTTTTTATAAAAGGATGCTAGTCACAGGATATAGAGTTCATCTAGATTTTTTTTTAAGATCCTTAACTTAATTATATGTATTGAGATTTTATTCCAAATAAGGTCACATTTTGAGGTTCCAGATGGAAATGACCAGTAAAGGTAAACCCTTCAACCCAATGCACTCCCTAAAGCCCTCTTTCCTACTGTCTATGGTATGCATGTTTGCTGCAATCAGTCCAGCATGGGTCATATGCTAACTAGATGCTTAACCACTGGGCTATAGAGTTCCATCCTGACAGAACTGCAGAGTTGCATTCCCAAGAGAACAAAAAAATCCTCCTGTCAGAACAGAGAAGGTCTGCTGTAGAAATGTTAACAAGAAGATTCTAGAACAAACTGGAAGAGGCATCTGGGGATGATACAGGAAGATTTTTAGACTCCTGATGCTTTTGAACAGAGCGGTTTCTACAGCAGAGTTAGTCTCTTGGCCTCTATTTCTTTCTACAGATGAGGAAGCAGTAGCACAAGGTGAAAGAGACTGAGAGCTCCTGGCAAGGAGAGCAGGGCATTTTGCTGGAGGATATGCACCACCTGGTCTGCATAAGGGACCAAGAAAAAGCTGGGGAGATGAAGAAACCAGACAGAGAGGGGCTTAGTGCAGGGAATATGGATGGAGCCACGGAACACATTTCACTTTCATTCCTGCAGCTATTTATGCCTTGGATGACTTAGGTATTTACCTATAAAGGTGAAAGTCATACCATTGATTTCCAGAGGCCTCTCTGAAGGCTCAAGTGAGGATCATGCTTGTATGTGTCTTCCATGAAATTAGAAAAAAGAAAATACCACCGTAACTTTTTAAAAAGTCTAATTCAATTCAAAAGATTTACTTTTTTCGGAAATTATATCCTTTCTACTTTTATGGTGTTTGTTAAGCTATCCTTTTATTAAATCATGGCGATAATCACAAGAACTTTTATTTTGTGTCATTATTTGGAGCCAGTATATTTGAAAGCTGTAAGTGTGATATCTTCATGTTAGTTTTCCATATTTTTGGGTAGAGAGGAGATTTTACTGATTTGTAACATTCAAAGGTCTGGAATCCATAGTGTTGACCAACTGTTACAGGTCATTAGGCAGTCACAGGGGTGATCAACCTCAGAAAAAAGTCACAAGGCATTCCCATCCATGTTCATTTTCTTAAGGAGAGGATGGCTTTGATTTCAAAAGGACTGTTACTGTGTTTGGCATATTAAGAAATCTCTGTGTTGCTGAGGATGAGATGGAGACTTTTAGCTGCATCATCAGTTGCTAAGGGCCATGTCACTCTGAAGTGGAGCTTGCATGTGGTACCTCCTTAACACCTGTGCTCAGGGACTTTATCACAATTAATCCAAGTGTTCAGAAACATAAGACCTACTTGTTAGTCAAAGTAGTCGATCTAGTTGAAAGTCTCTGATTCATTTGAAAAGCTTTACAGTGTTTTTATTTTCAAACAAGAAAATTTGCTGGGCATTCTTCAGAGTAATTGACCTGTGGATTTGAGCTTGATTTGTTTATCCACAACAGGCAACACATCAAGTTAGCAGTAAGCATGCTTCAGGCAAACCTCACAGTTAGTGACATCTGAGGTGCATATCCTGCATCACACTTCAAACACTTGTGACCCTCTCCATGCAAACCACTCCTGTTAGAACAGCTATTCAAAGGTAGGGATACCATGCTAAAGGGTTGCTTAAGGAGCAAGGAGACAGAAAACTCTTTCCTGGAACTTGGAGAAGTTATCTTTGTGTCAACAGGAAACAAAAAGATATTCAGAAGTATATTGGCCACCCACTGAGTTTATGTTTAGTTGGGACTATTGAATTCCTTCTCTCCACATCCTCCAGCTTCTTCAGATTTTGATCAGCTGCTGAAGAATGAAAGAGATTTAAAAATACTGAAAATCCAGGAAAGAAAATAGATGAGGGCAAGCTAGCAAACAATGTCTTCACCCACAGGCCTTAGAACAGAGAAGACGTAAACATCTTCCCATTTTTCATCCATTCCTTTGTCTGTTCTTCAGCTGAACCATTCACTCACTGAGGCACTGAAAATCAGAATTTTAGTAGTGATTATTCTATGCTAGCTATTCTTGTCTTACGACAGAGAAGCAACCAACGTGGGCACAGAAAGAAGAGGCCTCTAGGAAACTCATTTTAGCCTAGTGTGAGAGACGTTCTTGATGTCCCGAGGGCCCTCAAAAGTCTTGTTGGTTTCAGAAACGTGCAGCAGGTTCTGGGGTTCTGTTTAGAGAGTGAATCATTCCATCTGGCTGAGGAGAGCTTGCTCCAGGCTTCATTTTCTGAGGAGAGAAATAAACACAACATGGCTGCCTCTTGTCTGATTATCTTTTCTCTACTGAATATAACCGCCACAAGGAAAGAAATTTAACCTATTCTTTTCAGTGGCCCCAGAACCAGTTAGTTCCCTAGGAAAAGAAAAGAAACAAGGATTTGGGGAGTCAAGTCTGTCCAGGAAGAACAGATGTGCCTCCTGTGACCCTGAAGTCAGAACAGGAGAAAAGACCTGTCACTAAATACCCTGTTTCACCATTAACAAAGTTAGTATTAACAGATATTAATAATAATCATTGATTATTGGATATTAGTAACCAATTTAAGTACAGGTTTACTGCCTACTTTAATGACCGTTTATGGGTTGAAGCTGCAGAAAGTAAAAGGTGCTCGTTTTGTAGTCAGAGAGAAAGAGCAGTAAAGAAAAAGAAGGCAGAGTCCTGTTTTTGGTGAACTTTTGTGAAACCCACGAGGGGCCATGAAATATCTTCATTCTTCTGGCATCTTATTGGAAGGCTCAAGCTCTCACATCCAAAACAATGGCAGCCACAAATATTGTACATTTACTATGTGCCATGTAGTACACTAAGTGGTCTAAATACATTGTCTCCTTTACAACTCTGTGAGAGAGGCAATATTATATTAGATTTCCAAATGAGGAAACTACAAGGAATGGTTCACTTGCTTGCATGAGGTTATATGGCTGGCAAGCTGTGGAGCTAATATTCACACTCAGGAAGCTGATAGACCCTTTGTAAATTACTGAGGTACTACAATGTGCTGTTTGAGAGATTGCTGTGTCAAAACATTGCTCAGCAGGCACCAGAGTGGCCAGAAAAGTCTGGCTGGTTTTTAGAGACCAAACTGGGTAGATTAGTCATTTCAGGTGAGGTTCCATCAACCACAAATGTTGTACATGGAGGTGAGTAACCGATAATCTGTAACATGAGCCAGGCTGGGAAATGTAATACTCAAAAATCAAATATATCTTTGCAAAGGTGAACGATGGACTTGAAGAGATGCTGATATACTTTCAGGGTGAGCAAATGTAGTCACACTGACAGATGACAAAAGACAGAAAACTAAGTGATACTCTAAGCAGGGAGAAGGTAACAAGATTAATATATGAATAGCCTACAAGTGATTGTGTGTTTATTAAGGTTTTATTTGGTTGCTAATGAAAGAAACAAAGTAGAAACCATCTAAGAAAACAGAGAATGCAATGCCTTATGAAACTGAACGTCCATCTATAGGATAACTTGCAGCATCACTGGGTTTGGCTGATGAAGTCAAGAATCCAACTCTCACTCTGGGATGTGCTTTGCTGTGGATTTAATTCTCAATCAGTCTTTACACCTGTAGCAGCCTCAGAGAGCTTAGCAAATGGGGGGGAGCTTTTTTTTCTCAATAGCTGATCATCCAATTAATTTACAGATACTGATTTAAGATGTACTATGTGCCAGCATAGGAGATCAGCACTGAAAAGAGCAGGTAAGTTTCTTTCCTCATGGTGGTTACGCTCAGCAGGCAAAAGACAGTCAGATGATAAACAGTAAATACAAATATAATATTAAATGCTTATAAGAAAAAATAAATCAGGGTCGGAGAGATGGAGGTGTGATGCGAATCAGGTGACAGAGAACATCTGAGTAGGTGTCTGTGTGAAGTGAGAGCCATGTTGACAGGGAGAAAGAATGCTGGCAGAAGTGCAATGCAAAAGCGGAATATTTCACTGGAGACTCAGGTGTTGAAAGCCACGGTGCTTCAACAAAAAGGAGTAGTACTTGAACCCTGTACTCAGGGGGTTAATGGTTAAATTGGGGGAATGGGCACATTTAAAAATATAAAGAATCTAGGTTGATTGACATCGTAGTGCCCTGGATGATGATCTTCAGGGCAAGGCAGAAGCCAAAGACCTGAATGGTCAAGTAAGCCATTCCCCAAAAATCAAACCTTTCCTCCCTAAGGGTTAAGACCATAGCACTCTGATAATCACACACGGTGAATATTATGGCTGATTTTCATACCTGAGTCTTCCCTGATTATTTTTGTTCACTTTTTCCACAGCAAAATGTGTGGAGGACGGTGGATTACACTTCGATCTGCGTATTTGTTCAGGGGCCCGCAGCATCTTCTCATTGATACAGTGATGAATCTGAAATCCACCAAGAAATAAGAGACAAATGCGATATGTTTCACAAAGGCTAACCTTACAATCCAGGGCTGTCGTGTCGCGGTGAATAAAGAGCCATTTGCTGTGAATCCCTCAACTAAGCCACCAGTCAAACTCACATGCTCTTTCTGGCTCTCTCTCTTTCTCTCTCATGCACTAAAAAATGATTTATCTTTTAACTTAGACTTAATTCACAATTTCACAATTAATTAAACATCAGCCTAATCATTATACCCACAAAGCATTTAAACTGGTGTTGGGAGAATGATGGGGAAATGAATAATGCTTTGAAGGTCCATTTCAAATTAGTTATTTGATTAATGAATATTCCACAAGGGCATTTGGGAGATGACCTCTGTTGATGACTTAAAGAAAGACATGTCTGTTTAGATAATGAGAAGACAGCGAGTTTGAGTTATCTCTGGGTGTACGTTGTGTAGAATTACAAGGATTAATCCATACAAAATGTATTACTTTCCCATGGCTTGTTGCAGATAACACAGAACTGAGAGATCAATAAGTAAAGTTTGGCATTTCAAAGATGCTGCTTGGTGATAAACTGTGAGATGTGGCCCCCCAGATGGCCAGCCATGAGCACCAGCCGCCCACCAGAGGCTTAGGAAGGAAAGCCGGTCTTGTTCCTGATAAGACTTGCAGTAGGGCAGCGTTCGTCTCATAAACTCTCCATAATCCCTCCTAACACCTGACCTTTCGATTTCTTAGATGTAGAAGAAGAAAATTGGGTTGTCACCAGCTTCCTGTATATTCAAACAAATAAGAAACAGCGTACTTTGTTTTGTGGTTTAGAGGGAGCCTTTCCCCAGCAGATTCATGATCAAAAGCACATTCTGCAAAAGGAAATCAAATATAGGTCAAAGACGCTGACTGCAGTGCACGATAAGAATAGGATGGGGGAGGGGCGGTAATCACAACCGGCCTGCTTCTGCCCCGAGAAACACTTATCACAAACTCGCCGTCGCAATCGCGGGCGGCTGAGTTACTTTTCATTCTTAATTATGTTAAATCTTAGCAGAGTCAACACTAAATCAAATATGAGGTCAGCGGGTCCCCAAAAGGATTGCAGTTGTTTGAATGTAAAGAAAAGGCTTAATTTTAACGGTAAACAGCACCTCGTTTCCTGTGTCGTTGTCGTTGCTGATGTTGTTTTTAATCAGGGAAAGTGACCCTCTAAAAAGCAGGGTTTAATGTTCATTTTTCGGATGATAATCCAGAGTCTCTTGGTGCTAAGTTACTTTCTGCCGGCAAGTTGAGAACATGAACTCTGATGGAGTCCCAGGGGTCCAGTGGAACCAGCAGAGTGGAAGGCAGAGCCCCCTGCTCACTTTACCCAGAGAAAGGCTGGGAGGGTCCAGCTTTCGGTGCCCTCGTCTTTCCCAGTGTGTAGAAGGTGAGTTAACATTCTCTAAAACTACCTGCTACACAGTTCTAATGGTCTAACTCCAAGGGAAGATAAACCAAGTCCTTCCTTAGCAATAGGAGACTTTGCAACGTGTGTTAGACTTCAAGGTTTAAGTTTGGAGTAATAGACATTTCAGAAATTATCAAATTCTGAATCTAGTGGTGGCACTGAAACTGATTGACTCTTCATTTTTGGGTGAGCCACTAATTTCCCTTGGAAAATGAAGGAGCATTTTCAACTCAAAGTTCCTTTTCAGCTTAAAACTTCTCTTCAAAAGGTAACCCTATTGTACGGAAAAATTAGGGATGATGGCCTTCAAACTGTTTATAGTCATTGTTATATGACTATTGGGAAAATAGCTTTTACCCTTTGCGTAGTTATTTCTTAGAACATAAGTTCTCAATGTTTGCTTTTTAGGTGTAGCACTGCACAAATCAAACAACCGGAAGTTATTATACCCTGCATTTTATCTGCACCTACTCCTCAAAATTAGTTGAGACCCAAATTTCTTGTATTGTTTGTCATACTGCATGATGACTTTAGGAATCATTGGCGTATAATCCTTTTCAGTCTTATAATAAGCCAGCTCATATATTTCTGAGGTTATTGTCCAGGGAAATTGCTTCCTTTAATTTGGCCTTAAAAAGAATCATGCTAAATATCTCACAGATAACCATCTTTCAGCAGATCATTTAAAAATCAAGAGATAAGACTAACTCATTCTCCATTTCCAATCCAGAAAAACGTTCTCTATTTGCATCCTTTTCTTTGGCAAAGGAGTATCTGAGGATAGCTCAAGACATTGAGTCCTCCTTTTACTGTCTCTTCCCATAAATGGAAAGCAGCATTCTTCTCATTGGAATCAATTCAAACTGAGAGCAGGGGATTTTAAGTGCAGTACCCTCTTTGGACCTGTTTGTCTTCCTCAGAACACCTTTAGCTTGGACTTGGAGGCCCTATCCAATGATCCACTGTATACCTTTGCTCCTTCATGTTTGGGTTTTAAATGTCTCCCCAGAGGCTCATGTGTTAAAGGGTGAGTCACCAGCCTAGGGTACTCCTGGGAAGTGGTACAACCTTTCAGAAGTGGGGCCCAGTGGAAGGAAGGTAGGTAATTGTGTGTGGCGGGGGGGTGCCTCGGATGAAATATTGGGATCTCAGTTCCTCCTCCTTTGCTTCTCTGCCAGCGCGAGACCAGCATTTTTCTCTGCCATGTGCTTCCCTCCTGCCACAATGCACCACCTCAACTCAGGCCTGAGTGACTACAATGGAAACTTGTGAAACTATAAGTTAGAAAAGAAATCTTCCTTCCATTATAAGTTGATCATTCCAGAGACTTTTGTCACAGCATCAAAAAGCTGACTAACACACAGCATCTTTGTTCCTTCTCTGGAGCCCCTGTTCCTGAAAATGATGACATTCTGCTCCTTGTACTGGCATCCAATGACCTGAAACTTTTCTCTAATGCCAGCAATTTGTGTGACTTTATCAATAAATACTAGATCTTGTTTTGGGTCAGAAGAAGGATGCATATTTTCAGGAATGTTCTCAGGGCCGACTGGTCATCAGGCTCCAGAGACCTGACCACTATCTTAGATGTAGCTGGTTTTATCCTCCTAATTTTGGCTGCTCTGTGAATTCATTTCTTGACTTTAGTCCAAATCACAACTGATGCCTGGTTTTAAATACCAGCGATTCCATCTTTATCTTTATCAGCACCCATCACAGTTTGAATCAAGTATAACACTATCTTAAGTCAGCTATGGTAAGTAGTTTCTTAATTAGAAATTGATCAACATGGAAATTCTTATATTGGTTGGAAATTCTTACTATTTGTTGATAACCAAAACCATTGTCCAGGGTCTATGTGAGGACATAGATTTAGCTTCAGATATGTTTGGACTGTGACAATTCTAGGTTGGATTCTTACAAATACTGTTGCTATATTCATGAAACACCATATTCTGGTGTTTCCATTTTTTGCCTAAGGAACTTCTCTCCCTATCTATATCTCACTCTGTTAGAAATATCTGGTTTCTTTCTTTTCAGACCTGCTCCTTCTAGCTGCAGTAAAGCCAGGTAACCTGCTTATCTGCATGCAAACAAAGCCAAGGAAACTAATGGAATAACAGTTCAACACTGGGCAGTTTTGCTATCAGGAAATGCCCTATTGCTCAGAAATTTTAATGCTACAGGTATCTTTCCCTTTTTTCCACTTATCCCTATTCTTTCTCATCATTTTCTTCTTGTGACTGGAATTACCTTCTCATTAGTGACCCAGTAGGAGCCAGCTTTCACAGAGAAAGGATGCTGAAGCTGTCCTTGTAGAAACCTGCTCCCTGCTTGCATTTCCATGGCTGAAACCTGTGGTTATATTTGGTAACCTTTATCATCCGGGCTTTCAGAAAAGAAAAGGCATTTGAGAAGCAAATGCAATAGGAATCTAAAAAGACCAGAAAGTGTACTTGAGGGCTGGATCTCCAGCAGAGTGGATGTGTTTGGGAGAGTAGTTGCAATCTTTATTCAGAAATGGACTCAATTCAGCAGGCTTTTAGTGTGGTGAAATCACACACTTGATAATCATCAGACGTGATTTTTACAGTGAACTAGTAGTGTGAAGTTTCATTTTAAGTCTCTAAGCTTGTTTTCCCCTTTCTGTAAAAGTTCAAAATCTGGGCTATTGTGAGTGTACATACCTTTAACATCAATGCCCTCTTCCACCCCTAAAGCAAAAAATACTTTAGTATGCACAGATAGAATACCCATCAAGAATACTTAGGATTTGGGCATATGGCTAATGTTAAATTTGGTCTGTGGAGTAACATGTCCCAAGGACAGAGAAGTGAGGGTAGCCTTGCTGCCTGATGTCTTCAGTGCAAACTTGCCTGTCAAATGAGGGACTGTGAGCTAGCAATCTGAATTTATCTCATTTTAGATACAATTTTCTTGGACTGACAGAAATCCAGACCTCCTTGAGGCTTGGATGTAAGGAAGATGAGAAAGCCTCTGAGATACCTAGGACCTGTGAGTACTGTGATTTTGGATAGTACTACTAATTTGTGCCTAGCAATTCTTCTTTCTCTCTGAATAGGTTCTTTGGA
The DNA here is from genome assembly GCA_004363535.1 of Dasyprocta punctata. Lineage (NCBI taxonomy): Eukaryota > Metazoa > Chordata > Mammalia > Rodentia > Dasyproctidae > Dasyprocta > Dasyprocta punctata. The sequence goes on from RJWM01000691.1 coordinate 24,276, forward strand.
TTTGAGGGTATGAATGAAAGTGAAAGTGGAGGGGACACAAATGTTGTGATCTACAGCTCATCTTCTTGTCAAGCCTTCATTAATGTTCATTTTTAAGTAACTGTGATGCTTCCAGGTTAGAAAGAATATAGACGACCCATTACTTTGTAGCACCAGAGGACTGCTTTGGGTACACATCACTGCAGAAAACAAAAGCCTTCCTGATTATGTAAAAATACAGAGTGCTCACAGGACCTATTCGCAGGAGGTTTAGTGCTTTACGTCAAGTGTAACCAGGACATAAAGAGCCAAGGCTGAAAGACATTCTCTGCAAACAGTCCATCTCTTTCTTATCCCAATATAACCTTATTTGGTCCATGTTCCCGTTGAGTTAAACCAGTGCTCAACTTTGGAAGTGTTTCCAGTACCATGACTTCATCCATCCATCCCTGACCAAAAAGGATTCTTGCCCACTACCATAATGGACAAGTGATTGGCAATCAAAATTTTTGTTGAATGAATGAATCAAATCACCTATAAATAAATTAGAAAAATAGAAGTGAAAAATCTCTCTAATTGAAGGAAGTACTATTCTCAAGAGAAATAAAAATCTACTTAAATGAGGAGCAGGCACCAAAGTTCCTAAATATACCATCCTCTGATATTTTGGATAGTGTTGTAAGAAAACATAGAATAGAGAAATAGCTATAGGGGTTCAAGCATGTTTGCTATAAGGTTTTCCTCAAAGAGAGAAACATAAGGTGCAAGACATCCTAAAGGCTGCCTAGTAAACTGGTTCTGTTTTATCCTCCTTAAAACATCATGTCTTAAAGGAGGATATCCAGGAGATGCTGCAGAAAATATTTTTACAAAACTAGACTCTCAAACATCCTTCATGGAGGGGCTCCATGGTAAAGACTCCCTTTTTTGACCATGTTTGGCCAATGTTTTTTGAAATCTCTTCTCTGTCAGGCTAGAACTGGGCCTGCTTTTCATGAACACCTGCTATGACATTGTGACTGGAATCCCCCACCTTGGTACCTGATCAGCTTCCTCACTCCCTACCTTTGAAGTCTAAATCTTTTAGCAAGAATTCTGTTAGATCAATTCAACAACAGTTATTCTGCCCTGGGTATCTATTCTTAGTAATTTTCCATCTCCTAACCACCTCACTCTGGATATAAATTCCTAGAGGCTTTGTGGTGTTTGGAGTTGACTTTAATCTATATCCTTTATTTCAATAGCCCTAACTCTATTACAGTAGTCTTAAATGAAATCTTCCTTACCATTTCTAAAAGGTATTGTGGTGGTAATTTCTCTTTAATTCCTCTCTCCACTCGCCACTCGCTAGCTATTCTGCACCCTCTATCTCTAGCGCAGGCTGCTTTTTCTGATCTCTCTAAATAAAAGAGAAGGAATGGCTGCCTCTTCTGAGAGAACCATCAAGAAGGTAAAGCAGAGATTCCTACATCAGTGAATTATGTGCCTATACCTCACTCAGGTTTACCTTTGTTCTCTTTGAGACCATTGCTGGCTTGATATTATGGGTAAGAAAAGTTTGTAATGGTGTTCCTCTACTTAAAAAGTAACTTATTCATTCAACAAAAATGCATTGAGGGTCCACCATTTTCTCATCAGTATGCTATTGACTATGCACACAAGAATCCTTCAAATCCATAGTCACACCTTTAGTTTGATTTTAGTTAATTTTAATTATTTTAAATAATTGAAACAATAGATCAGTAAAAGTGGAAAACCTTCATGCACATTTCTTTCCCCTACCTACCTCTAATCTCCCTCCCAAAGGGGATTCTTACAGTTTTTTCTCCAAACCCAAACACATGAGAACAAATTCAGAAGTGACAGATTTTCTCTCCTGCAGTTTGAAATTGCTATATCGTGGCTAGTCTCCAATTTTTCCATTGAAATTTTTAACCTAATTCTGAAGTCAAAGAAGTCAGTATTTGAGTACAAGGTGTGGAATGTTGTTGGATCCTGTAAACACTTGTTGAATGAATCATCTTCCCCTTGGACACTGGTTCATCAAAGAGTACTTATTGCCCCATAGAATCTTATATATTCACTTTGCCATTAAGGACAGTTCCCTCATCTAACCTTCTCTTATAACATAGATACTGTTGTGTGCATTTTTTTGAACTGTAGTCTTGTGTTATGTATCTTCCACATCTCACCTCTAGAACAATGTGCCAAAATTTGGACTAGGTGCTAGGGATGTAATACAACTACTGTTTATTATGAGCTCTTACTATAAGCCGTATACTTCACTAAGCACATACAATGAATTACCTCTTTTAAGACTCATTTTAACCCTATGACACAGGTCATATTGTGACCAATAGTTTACTGATAGGAAACTGAGGCATAGGAAGTTAAATAACTCTCTTAAACCCTCCCAGCCAGTCACTGACAGAGCTGCATTTCAAAACCAATAAAGTCCAACCCCAGATGCTATGTTGCCGGTGATGTCTGTTTTATAACCTGACCCATGGTAAGTACTAAATGCTTACTAACTAATTAAACATATGGGAGGATAAAATTTTCCCACCATTCACTTAGACTTAAAAGGACTGTGTTGGAGAACATAGGTTGGCGAGTTTGACATCCTTTGAGTTGGTTTGCTTGAAGAGACGCCTGCTGTTCTGGAAATAACTTCAGCATGACACTGTGGTTTGCCAGCCTCCCGGCTAACTTTAAATCGTGTGGGTCACAACTATAAATGCTCTGTGCTTTTTCGTGTTGGGGACTCTGCCTTTGCAGAGCTTACATAAGTAGATGTTGTTAAGACAAGGATGAGAGGTGATTTGATTCTGGCATGTTTGCTCAGGAAGGGAGTGCAATTGAGAATTAGCCTGGAGGGGAAGGACTTCTGATATCGGTTTTTCATTTTCCAAAGAATGCAAGTCATTTTACATCTATCTGCCTCTTTACCCTTCTCTAAAATGTGTGAGGTAATTCTTATGCCTTCTAGGGAAGCAGATAAAGAAGTTAGATTATTTAAATACTAGGAGAAAATAAGATGCAAAATTCCGTGATTATGTGCTCTTGATACTCAACAACATCAGATTTGCAAAGAGTTTAAACCACTCAGTGAGTTGAAGCAGCAGATAGCAGGACTGCTCACCTGGGTACCCACACCACCACTGGAGCCCTGTAGTTTAACCATGGCTCTATTCTGAAGATATCAATATAAGACACCATCCATAGGGGTTTTAAACTAGGGACTTTGTGAATACGAAAGAAACTGTTCAGAATGACACGTCTACATACTGTAAGCAGACTAGAACATTACCAGATGTACAAAAATGATAAATTCTGTACACATGAGGTTCCAAGATAAACTACCAACTTGTTCTCATTGAGCAACTGATGACAACTTTTAACTAAGGGGGTCAAAAGAAGAAGCTGTATTGTCATTCACTGTGGATTCTCTATTCAGATTCTCCTGGTTTCATAAGTGTTGTTCTTTTTTTTCACAATCTGTGCTGAGATTGGCAGTATCTTTGTATTAGTTCTTATTCCTTTTTGCAGATGGTTCTGAGCCTCTGCAGATACATTGGTATAAAGTTTGTTCTAAGTAGCCTTTATCAATTGATAGAGACTCCAGTGCCCTTCAGTAAGTTCCTGAAGATTTCTGTAGCTGTGATTTGTTATTTTCAGACTGGTGGTTCTATCCCACTTCGTTTTATGTGCTCTCCATTGTGCTGCATGATAAGCAGATATAATTTGTCCTATAGTTGGGGTTCAAAATGAAGACATTATTCAACATCATGATAATTCCATTACTCAACATAGCCCCAAACTTGTAAACAAAACCAAACATAAACACTGCCATGTTTAATGTTTCCTGTATCATTAACCTTTTAATGTCATAATATATGCCTTGGTGATCTCCACTTTCCTTTGAATGAAGAAATACAGAATCTGATGTGTATGAGAGAAAGTGATGAGGTAGAGGAGGGATTGGGGAGGTGATTATAGAATGTAAAGGAAGAAAAATGTCCTCTTTCATATCTGGTTTTGCATTTAAAATGTGACTAGGTGGATTTTTTCTTTCCTTCTAGTAAAATACACTTTAGTGTATGCATCTGATGCAGGGAATTATTTTTGTTTACTTTTATTTCAATCTAGTGGTTCAATGTTTCCAGCTATCAATTGTTTATCATATAAGAATTACACATCAGAAATTCTGTGGAATAAGAAAGGTGGATTGGATATGAAAGAAACTTAAGGTTGTTCACAATATAGCTTTCAGACTGAGCTATGCTGTGTCTTGAAGCGCACCAGTTAGGCAGCCACGCTTTGTAATTGATGAAGGACTAACTAAATGCAGGGCAGCTGCTTTGATGTAAGAGGAAGTTGGGTTTTTGCACACCCCTTCGCATTTAGATGCATTAGCAGTGGCCAATTAAGCTTTGAAGCCTAGTCATAAAGCAAAAGAGGTCTTCCAGTCAGTGTGCAATAAAAGCTCATTTTCCATTTGACTTGGACCATCCTTTCTAATTTACATGTTAGTAGTTTTCAGGTTTGTTTTCCAGCGACACTTCCATGACATCACATCAAAGATAGTACTCCGAACAAAACGTTCCCTGTGCACCTCGTGACAATACTTCTGTGCAACTGTTTGGAGAATTAATTTCATGTCATTTGTCATGTGGTGAGCACAGGACATTTCTGGGCCCCAGGAGCTATTCATCAGTAATCCTCACCTGGTTCACCACAGGTGAGAGGCCAAATTGTCTTGCAACTATGTGGGTTCTTCATCCCATCGTCTTTCTGAGTTATCCACAGGGCAATGGTGAATCTTTAAAAGTTTATGAGTAGGAATGAAACAAGATTTTTTTGATTCATTTTACTTCAGTCCATCATTGACAATAGCTGCAACAGAATTCCTTTCTTTTTATGCTACCACTGTGTAACAAATGGAGCAAAGAACCTTATTATTAACTGGTGCCATGGACAGGGACTTGGAGTAGAGAAACAGTGTTGTCTTTAGGGATAAATTTGGCTCTTCTACTTCCAGCTGGGTAACGTGGACAGGTCACAAAAAAATCTCTTTAACTCTAGCTTCTGTACATACCATAATTTGCATACCCACGTCATACAAATCTAATGAAGATGTGTTATGAAATAAAATAAACACATTGTAGTTATTAAAAAATACAAATTTTCTGTTCTTTTCCTTCTTGTTTTGGCAATGCACTTGGGTCTTACTATGATATATACACCAGATGTGATTACAAAAATACGGTGAACATTTAAATTTTTAAGAATTTATTATAGCGAAATACACATTCCCATCAATTTCCCTCAAAATATTGCTCTGTGCTTCAAACACACTTGCCTCATTGTTCTTGCCACTTTCTGAAGAAGTCCTAGGAGTCTTCTGTTAGGGTTTATATCTAGATGTCTTGCCAAAGCCTCTTGAGCTCATAGGTGGGGCTTTTGGGAGTGACTGGATCCTGGGTGTGTGATGCTGGATACTTGATTAGTCCACTGATTAGTCTACTGTAGTTTCAGGTGTGCATAGTGGATTTATTGAAGAGGAAAGATCTTTCCTGCATCTGAGTGACACTAACCAACAGTTTCAAAGCCTTAATGGGATAAAAAGGAAAAGAAGAAGGAAATCTTGCTTCCTCCTGCTGCCATGCTACTAACTGTTTGGCCTCTGCCATGCCACCCTGCCTTGGAACCAGACAACTATGGACTGAAACCTCTACAAACTGTGAGCCAAAATAAACCTTTCCTCCTACAACTTGTGGGTGTCAGGTGTTTTGTTACAGCAAAGAGAAAGTAACTAAGACATCCTCTTTCATGAATGTCTTTAGTTGCACTGTCATTGCTGCTTCGTGGTCTAAATAGATTCAAAATATTTACCTTTCATTGTCATTTTGACTTTTAAGGAAGAGTCAGAAATCACACAGTGTCAGATCCCATGAATAAGATGGATGAGGACACATCATAATATTTTTACTCAACAGAAACTGCCTTAAACAGTTTGAAGTGGTTCAGGACATCAAGTCAGTCACAAAAGACACTCATAGAAAAGGACTTCCACAGTTCTTCAGAAAGCACAAAAGTGATAGGGAAAGTATGCTTGAAGTGAGGTGGGGGAATATATTTCGTATAGCAAATGTGTCTTTTGCTGTAACAAATTTTTTAAAAAATTTATTTAAATATTCACCCTATTGTTTGACCACACATGTACACAAACACATATATACATGTATATGTGCTCATACACTGTTATGTTTGACACATTGTGTCAACTTGAGAAGTCTAGAAGCTTAACTAAGTAACTCAGCAGTTCTACATCACAGGGTATAGAGGACATGCCCTAGGTGACTGTTTATGTCCTAGAATGTTGTGATGGTTGATTCATTACGTCAACTTGAAAAGTTTAGAAGTTTAACTGAGTGACTCAGCAGAGGGCCAGGGTCCTCACTTTGTAAACATCCTTCTCCTGTGAAAGAAGAGGGGCAGAGATGGTGTGAGTGCTACAGCCGCCCGAGGGTGGGTAGCCTGCATAAAATACGAGGGAGAAAAAGAGGCTTGTTCACCCCTTTTTTGCTCTTATTGCTTTTGCTGTCTTCTGCCAACTGGAATTGTTGTCCCTCACCATGCCACCCTAACTTGGAGCCAGCTGATCGTGGACTGAAACCTCTATAAGCTGTGAGTTAAATAAAACTTTCTTTCCTTAATTTTGGGCAACAGGCATTTTGTTTCAGCAATGAGAGAAAAGTAACTACGATATGTACATAGACACACATACCTTGTGTACCACTACAGTGAATAAACACTATTTAAGTATAATAGTATTTGATGTTTTCCCTTAGCTCCAATTTTGTTTACTTACCAAAAGTAGAAGTATTTTAACAATCCTGGCTGCAGAATTAAATATCACAGGTTTTAAAGTAAGAAAACAAATCAGGAACAACTATTGCATCTATTTTACCTGATTCTAATAAAACTTTTGTTTTAAATCAATGAGTAAAATTATAGGTATATAAATGCTTTACATACAATAAAAAGAGACTAGACTTGCTACAGATCATTTCGACCTGAAAGCTAAACATTTCGCTTAGTCCTCATTGTACAGCTTGTTCATTTAGTAAGGCTGCTTGGAAGTTATTTTTAAACTCAGCCACTTAAATCATCATGTCTGGCATACTGTCTAGAAGATGAAATATTTCATTATCAAACAGAAACATTATGCACTGTGGCATATGAGTCATTAAAAAGAACACTAGCTATGCTGTCACTCCCAAATAATAAGGCTTGTTACCAATATCGATTATACATCTTTATAGAATCTTTTATCTGAGAATCTCAAATCACATTATAATGAACCATATAAAATTCCAGTAACGCAGATATCCTAAAGAATTTTTACATCCCAAGTTTATATTTTTGTTTATTTAGTCAATCATTTATTGAACATCTACTATGTGTTAGAGACAGTGCTTAGCATTGGGAACTCAATTGAGTAAGACCAAGACAAAGCCTTAAGGAAATCAACTAGTATTTAGACAAATTTAATTGGAACTGTTTCAAACTCTGGTTTTTACTGGACCCTGCAGAGTATTCTTTGAATACTGTATTAAGACCCTGCCTGTCTTGTGGAATTATAAATAGAAGTTGTTGGGATGTAGATTTCAAAATATAAAAGCAAAGGTGATTTCTGAGAACTGTGTCATTTGGAATAAACCAAGAGACATTCTTCATCTTACTATATTGTGCTTAAATGTATTTTTGGTTTAAGGTTAAAATGGGAGAAAGTTGAAGGACATCTCAGATTGGATTTTTTTAAAGCTGTCAAGAAAACAGTTTAAAAAGACAATGACCATCATGAGATTTATATTTGGACCAGTGATTCATACTATACAAGTTGTCGTTTCTCTATTTTAGCAAAAAGCAAAAGGAACAGAGTCAAATAGTCAAAAAGTGATTACTAAGACACCTGGTCAGTTTGTTTTCTGAAAAATGTATAAGTAATTAAGTTCTACCTAATTACATATAAGTGACTAGGTTCTAGATAATTTCTTTACAAGTTTTTGATTGTATGAAGCTCTAAAACCACAAATTGCTAGAAATATACATACCTGTGTGGGGTGCACTTCTCAAGGTCATTTGGACTTGCATCAGCAATTCATGGATTGCTTTTTATGTACATAGGCCTAAATTGAATTAATGAAATGTAAAGACAATTACCAGTAAAATCAATACTTCTCTTTAAATATTTTGCATTGTTTTATGTTTTTATATTTTAAAATTTTTCTCTGAAAAGTGAGCAACACTTCAAATGTTAATTAATTTAAATTAATATATTTTATTTCTGCATACCATGTTAGAGGTCTAATTTGTAATGCAAAGATAAAAAAAGAATAGAAAATTATACTACCAAATGTGTCTTCATCATTTATCACTCCTTCGGACACCCAGGAAGGTGAATCATAAGAACAGAGCTGAGGCACCATTGTCCTCTCATGGACAGTTAAGGAAAATTCAGACCTTGTACTAGGGAGACAGTGAACATTCTCATACACATCTCGTGGATCAGAAACATGTTATGTATTCACTCAACAAACTTGTCTTGAGGACCTATTGTGTGCAGTCACAGCACTAGCTGGTAGAGGAACCGGGATGACTAAGATGCACCACCTTTTCTAAGGTCACTGCTTGTCAGTGAAGACACACCAAAGTATAATGTGACAAAATCAAATATAGCTCTGCAAGACTTTATACTAACCCTTGCATACCCATCCAGGGGGTGCTGGAACATTCTTCCTGGAATGTCCATTCCCTCTATTTCCAGACTAGCGGTGGCAGCAATTCTTTCTCTCACCCTGCAGCCAAAAATAGGTCCACCTGCTTTATGTGTCCATAGCACCCTGTACTGTTTTCTGTTTTTAGACTGCAGGGCCTTAGAATCATGTGTTTGATTCCTGTCTTTTCTGCTACCGCACATGAACCACTAAAGCAGGGTCCGTGAGTCTTCTGCTTACCTCTTTGTTTAACTCTCATCTAGAGCAGAGATTCCCATCTGAAGGCAGCTTTAGAGGAGATCTGAGCAATTACAGACTTACTGAGTCATTTGAACTGACTTATTTTCATGGGACTTGAACGGTACCTTTAGCTGGATCTCTGCTTCCTGCTCACCATCTTCTTGTTACCTAAATAATTTGTGATTGCGGACAGCTCGCCTATGGGGTCCATCCCAGTGTGCTCTCTTCATTTCTAAGGGCCACTTGGAATCAAAGCTATAGCCATGTGCTTTATAACAACACATTAATCAGTAATGTGTACAGTGATGGTCCCTAAGATTACATCACTTAGTGACACGGAAGGTGTGTTCGTTTGTACGAGTACTTTCTGAGGTGCTCATACAACGACAAAAATTACCTAATGACACATTTCTCAAAACATGCCCGATACATTCCTGTGTTTCCCACCGTTTGCCCCCAAACTACCAGCACGTTTATCAGTCGAATGATTGGCCTCCTCATTGTTAATCTACGATTGTGCCACACCGTTCCCCCGTTGATTTTCTTTTCTTTTTTTTTTTTTTTTTTTTTTTTTTTTTTTTTTTTTTTTTTTGCGGCACCGGGGATCGAACTCACAGCCTCGCACCTGCCAGACAGGTGCTTAAGCTGCCTAGCCAAACTCCCGGCCCTGGTTTTTTCGAGGCAGGGTCGCACTATGTAGCTCAGTCTGGCCTTGTGCTCACGTTGTGGCCCAAGCCGGCCTCGAACTCACAACGCTCCACCTACCTCAGCCTCCTGAGTGCTGGGATTAAAGGCGTGCGCCACCACGCCCGGCTTCCCCCGTTGATTTTCAATGGGAGATTTCTGGGCAGGATTGGTGGTTTTGTCAAGTAACAGCGCTGGCAAGCACAGATCTACAAAGTAGCAACCCGCATCAAAGGCTTTGTATCTGAAACTTGCTTTCATTTAATAGTTAGCTTTAAATATTAATGAAATTTGTTTCTGTACAAATTAGATGAGAAAACAAGGCAAGAAAAGTGCTTCCTGGATCCCATGAGGAAAATCAAGCAAGAGAGAGTGCTTCCTTCGCCAACAGGACATGGTTGGAATTTCCACCCTTATAAATATTTAAATTTGATGTCTAGCAGCAGTTATTTCTGAACAAAGATGACCAGATTCTTACAATGGGAGGGGGAAAAGGAGCAGCTTGACAATGCAATAAGATTTCTGAGTCTTCCAGAAAAGTATTAAAATATAGTGATTTCACCACGATGGCATCAACGAGACAGTATTTTACGAAGTGCAGACATAAGCAATACAGGACTGTATTTAAACATGGGATATACGGTGAATGACCTACAATACAAATTTCATTTATTTGTATTATTTTTGGAAGTATCTAGAAGATGAACATTTTAAGGTATATATTGTAATCTCTGCTCTCAAACAGTTAATTGGACTCTTCCTGAGGAAAAGATCTGTCTGCATAGAACTCACAGCTAGGACTGGCAATACTGCTCAGAAAGAAAACTTAATTAATGGGAAAAATTAGACTACTGCTTAAGGTACTTTCTATTCTAGTCCATACTTGAGAGTAAAGAGACAATTTAATATCTAAAATAAGTTAATTAACTGAATCTCACAATTATTTCAAATAAGGTACCTTGCCACTTTGAATTCATGAAATACTAAATATTCAAAAGGAAAGGTTAAAGGAGTTGTGATGGAAACGTCTTCACGTATCTAACCAGGACAAAACCAGCTGTTTCTCACTGTTCTCACCTCAACTCCACAGGAAACAAATAACACTATGCACAAGTAATCTCAGCTAAGATTGCAAAAGAGAGGAGTCTTCGCCGGAGGGCTGAAATGCTAGGAATTATAATGAAAAACCTAGAACTCTTTTTCATTGTTAAGTTTGACATCATAATGTACCTTTCACCAATCACAGGTGTCATGGAGAGCTATGTAAAATTGAAACATTGTATCATAAAAAAGTGAACATCGCTGTCAGAGATAACTACTCTCAAAACTTGAATGCATATTCCTTTAATGTTTTTTCCTGCATAATTTAATGTATAATTTTAAAATTAAATATTGCTAATTATTCTGCAGCTTAGTTTTTCTTTCTTTTTTGAAGGAGAAAAGGTTGATTTTGGCTCACAGGGCAAGTTTGTCTGCAACATAGTTTTAAGATACTGTGTCAATTACCTCAAATACTTTTTTACGTTGGTAATATTTCTTTTTGTCCTTTTTTCCTCTTTCTTTCCTTTTGTTTTTATTGCTTCATCATACTAGTCCATCCTAAGAATGTTCTCTATTTTTTAGCCATTTTCCTGATAAGCTTTACTATTAATGTTATTTTTGGATGAGCACAAGTATTACAATAGTAAATACTATAGCATATGTAAAATACAGGAAAATTACTAAAAGGGGTGATTTTTAAAAGTTAATAAGTACTCAATTATTGCTTTCTGAGTCCATGTACTGACCTCAATATACCCCACAGGTACTAGTGTCAATTTTTACATATTCTAATTGGCTAAGAATGTCTGATTTTTCAGCTTCATTTGTATTTCTTTGCCTGTTAGAGATGCCAAGCAACCTCCAGACATTATTTGACCAATAACACTTGTTCCCTTTCTGTTTTCTTTCCTTTGTTCCCTTTTCTTTTTTGGTGCCTTTTTCTTGTCAGCTTTTAGAAGAAAGAAGGAGAAAGAGAGAGAGAGGGAGAAGGAGAGGACTCAGTGATATTCTTTTACAATAAACAACAGACATGTTCGGTACACTGAGACTGAACAAGAAGGAAGAGCCAAACGATCTGCAAAATAAAACACTGAAAAATGGAGAAATGTTAGCATATCAGAGAGAAAAGTCTGTGTTATGAAATGGAAAGATAAAAAAGATGATGCCTTTTTGTCAACCAGTCATAGTACAGAAATGATAGAATTTGAAAGACGAAACAAAATTTTAAAACTTCCAATAGTAGTCAGTGATCATAATAATTCTATGGGTGGTGTTGGCAGAGTTGACCAACATCTAACAAGTTATCCTGTAATCAAAAAGCAAGGGGAAAAGTGTTATAAAATATTTACTCACCTTCTGGACCAAACACTGTGAATCTCATTTGCTATTTCTCCAAAACAAGGAGGTTCAAAAGGTCATTTACAATTCAGATTTGACTAACAGACCAAACACTTGAAAACCACGAGATAGTGAAACGCCAACCAGGATGTCCCTCATCGCCCGCTTCACCTGCACGTTTACTGGGCAGTCACTTCGATGAAATTCCACCACCCACAGACACATCTGAAAGGCCAACGCGACTGTGTACAGTGTGCTGTTCAAAGAAAGACGATAATGCAAAAAGTTCTGAAAGAGACTAGATACTACTGTCCAGGTTGTAACGCTGCCTTGTGTACTGAATGTTTTAAAATATATCATACACAGAAAAATTGAATAAATTTGGTAAAGTTGTTATTTTTATATTTCATGTTTTATTATCTTACAAAAATTATGCACTTTTTGGTCATCTTGCATTAAATAATTGGACTGGCAAGTGGTTAAATAAGACATTTTATGTAATGGTTATCTCACTTCTTAGCAGTAACTTTCAATTTTTTTTTTGCTATTTTATTTTTATTATAGATCATAGGTAAGATAAGAGTACCTACAGAATTGCTGATATTTTCATAAAACCTAACAGCTCTTGATTTAGATATGTACATTCTTATAAATTAAGAATAGAAAGAAATTTAATCAGAGGCGATCTCAGATGCAACAGTGAAATATTAGCAGATTTATCACTGATCTCAAAGCTTAGAATACTTGCTTACATATCTATAATTTAACATTATTTAGGAACTACTGCTAATTCAATAAATCAAGAAACACATCTAGGGTAAAATAGCTGAAGTGAGTAAAATAATACTTTTTATTATTTTTTTTGCTTATGATATATTTTCTACCTAGAAAATCCAAGAAAGTAAACTAGTAAGCGATTAAGTAGCTGCTGATAAAATAGACTGATCAATAACTTTTCCTCTGTATTAGCAATAACCGGTTAGAAGTTAGGAAAGAATATGAGTCCTTACCTATAGAACAATGAAAAACTCTAGTGACAAACTGAGCAAGCAATGTCCCCGCCCTATGAGACACAAAGAATAGGATGTTGAAAGTACAAAAGGTTTAAATAGAAAAAGACTTAAAAAGAAAAATGCTGTTGGCCTGAATCAGAATAATGTACTTTACAGAAATGTTAATTTATATAAATAAATCAATATATGCAATGAAATTCAAACAGAACTTATGAGGAAATTATGTATGAAATAAAATTATAATTAAAAGAATATGACATTATGTTGGGAATTTTTCTCAATACAATGTGAAGTGAGAAAAGTAGAATAGAATATTAAATATGCTATCTCATTTCATTTCATAAGATTAAAAATATACAGGCAACTCATGTAACACTTCTGAAAAAAATACTCTAAGATTTTAACACTAGTAAGATAGTAAGAATAGAAATCCCTGGTAATAGTTTCATGTATTTTTTTCAATTTCATACAATGTGAGCATATTAATTTTCATGTTTTTTTAAAAAGGTATGCCACAAAAGTAAATCTAATAAATCGAAATTATCAGTGTGAAATAGGCTGATGATGACATTAGTTTTCTGTCATTCACACTTGGACCCTACAAAGACATCATTATCCACACTGGTTTTTTGTGCAATGCATAATATATTTAACAATTAACTCTCTACAGTCTGTGGAAATTGCACTTCAATTTTAAGTTTTATTTCACAGAATACAGTTCAGTAATGTGTTTCCGCACACAGTATAATTAATTAATGGGGTTATATTTGTAAAGATTTGGTCCAACATAGAATTATGTTCCCTTTAAGACCTCTTCTGGTTGAAATCATCTATTTGCTGTTCTGTTATACCCAGATCAATCACACACACTCACCCACACACAAACCCTTTGCATTCTTATGATCAAAATTTGTGGATTTCAGAGAATACTTTCAATTTCAAATTTTTACTTTGTAGTAGAAAAATGTCAAAAGGTTGGAAGTTAAGTGAGGTTTAGAATTTTATAAGTTCAATGAAAATAAATGTACCTTCACACAGTCTAACAGGGAAGATTCTATTCATATAAGTATGTTATGTTATATTATATATTATGATATTCTTATAAACATTATAGTACTGTACTTTTGTCATACCAAAAAAATGCTAATTACTATCATTTTGGTTTCAACGAACACTTCATTTCATAATGCTTATCTCCTGGTAGAGAAAGTTAAGAAAATCTTTCTTGGTTACTGGTACAAAAACTTCCTTTATATGTTGACATGATAGGATGCTCATATTTAAAATATATTGGAAATACAACATTCATATTTGAAACATTTTAATAAAGCTTATTTTTCTCTTAGTAGTCCATCTTACATTTTCCTACTCTTGCAGGAATTTCACATTAGGCGTTATTACCGTAATGATGCAGAAAAAGAAATTTCAGTGCAAGGATATTAAATAATTTACCAAGTAACAAAGGAAGAAAAAGAATGAGGGGTTTGGACCTAATGCCTTGCTAATTATAACATACAGTACTTTTCTTCCCCATAACATCACACATGAGTAGGATATTTCTTGTGAATGTATCATTATTTCTTCTGAGTTACCAATTGTTGGTTATCTCTCCCTTAACACTCATTAGTATTTACCCATCTCAAGTGTCCCACAGTGCATAACCCTGGGGAAAAAAAGCCTTCTTTTTCCTTTGCCAGTGGGAATGACACCCATCTGAAATCTGGGACTACCGTCAGTCCCTTCTTCACCCTCAGTGTCCACACTCAAGATGTTGGTAAGTAGGTCCTCCTATGGATTAGTATTTCTCCCCATCTTCATTGCTCTCCAAATCTAACCCATCACCCCACTTCAGTCACGGCAGCATCTCCTCCTGAGTTCTCCTCTACTGCTGGCACTCATCTCCCTGCAAAGTAGCCAGAGTGATTACGTCACCTTTAACACAGTCCTTAACATCCCCATGTTCCCAGAAAGATCTCTGACTTTCAAGTGCTCTTAACAAACACAACTAAAATTTTTACCCTGCTTGCAGATCCCTACAGGCCTAGAGGCTGAGCTAGATGGTAAACTTCTGCTTGTCCCATTCACCCCTCACCCTCCACTTGGCACCACTTTCTGCTGATGCCCGGGACACCACAAGCTGTCCGCTGCCTCTGGACCATTTTAGCTGGCATCTCCTCTGTCTGGGTCACTCTTCACCCGTCCAGCTTCTCATCCTTCAACTGTCATCTTAGCTGCCTTAATTTAAAACATCTTCCTTTAGCACCCAATCTAATAGTACACAGAATTCCTCACCCAAGAGCCCTGTATTTCCTTTCTCAAATACAGAAAAATAGGCAACTTTTATGCATTTGTTTGCTCACTGGTTGTCTCAGCAAGACAGAATTTAAGCTCCGTAAGAGTGGAGCCACTGCCAACGTCAAACATAAAGATAAACCTTGCTCCTGCCATACTATTTGGGGCTTAGTGTATCCAAAAAAAAAAAAAAAAAAAAAAAAAAACCTAAGTGAATATATACGTTCTTATATAATAAATGCATGTTACAGAATGTAAAGAAAACTTCTCGCACCTACTCTTTTAAACATTTCTAATTTCTTTTGTGCAGTTCAGTAATACAGAAATTAAATTACAAACTTAGAGAAAGAACAGTATTCCTTTCTCTTTTAAGAACAAGCTTAAAAAATATTCAAAGAAAAGCAAAGTTTTAGTTAATCTAATTCAGAAAAATATCTGGCTTCAGTTTACTTGGTATAATCATAGTAGATGTCACTTTTTAAAAAATGCCATATTTAAATGAATATTGTTAACATTCATATTATGGTTTTATTTTCTTTTGATAATTAGTTTTTTGAAGCCTGTGGTTAAGAAATCTTTCAGTTTTCTAATTAGTTTTGTTTTTTGTTTGTTATTGCTTTGTTTTTTTCCTTTCCTGAAGAGGAGAGTTAATTACATTTCACAGTACTTAGGCTAGGCAACACCCAGTCTCTTGTATTCAACTGTAGATTTAACTTTGCATTTAGATCTTTATGAGACTGTGCAACTATTTTTGATGTAGGTGGTTTTAAACTGTGACTTAAAAATAAAAATTTAGTTATCAGACTTCATAAAATTTTAATTGAGGAAATATAAAGTATTAGAAGCTTAATAGTTTACTCTTAGAAGCATACTTTTATCTGGTTCCTACCATACACACAATTCTGGCATAAAAGTAAAAATGATGCAAAAGACTGCAGGAAAATAGTGTCTGTGATATCCTGCTATTTTTTAATAGGCAATGTCAGAGGTTTAACCTGCCTAAGAGTTTATCTAATATGAATTGAAAACAGAAAGGAATTTTTATCAATAAACCGACTTGCCTTGAAGTTAATAACTTGGGATTTTTTTTTTTACTTTTACAGAGAAAAAAACAATGATACAAGATTTCAAAACAAGATAGTAAGAGAGTAACAATGGTTAAAACATTGCGTATTGTTATCTTTAATTATTAAAATTACTTTTCATTTATGGAACGAAGTTAAATTACTTCAAAGTAAATAGAAAGAAGAAACAAAATCAGACTGTTCACTGCAACTGAAAAAGAAAATTTTTAAAAAACACCATATACACAAAGAATTCACATGGTATCTTTCTGCTGCATCTTTTATATCATTATGCAGAAACCTGTGTTCATGGGCCAGCAGTAAATACATTGGCTATCATGTCAATGATCTATAAAACAAATTCACCAAAATGGAACCCATTATTCCTTGAAGCATATCATTATTGACATATGGTACATTCATTCCATGACTTTTCATTGTGAGTGGATTATATTTCTCAAAATAAGTCTTTTTTTAAAAGGCTTAAATATGCATGCGCTTTTATTTACTGCAGGTCTGCAATGTATTGTGAAAGTGGCACATCTTTAAATAAATATAAATTTTGTCTTCAGTGGCAAGCTAATATATGTTACACCAGAGAATGTGGTATAGATTGATCTCTGTTTGTGGGTAAGAATAATACTGGCATGTTTATTCTTCTATAAAGTTAATGGGGGAAGGTGATAAAGAAAAGATGGGTTTTTGGAATGGTCCTAATTACAAACAGATTACAGCATTGACGTTCTTGACAGTAATGCAGAAGAATATGCTCCGATTACTCAATGACAAAGAATGGTGGATTAGGGACCACTGAGCAGGGAATAAGTCAGAGGCAAGAATGATTTGGAGGGAGATAGCTGAGAGCTGAGTAGTGCTAGGTTAAAAACAGTCAGAAATCAGGGCAATCATCTGAATAATTCTCTGCCAGACACCAGACTTGGAGTTGATCAGAATCAGCAAATCATCTCGATGGGAACAGAATGGAAGTGTATTTGCTCTGTAGGGAATAGGTACTTCTGCAAGTCAGTAACAGCTGAAAAATCATATTTTTGGTCATAGGAAATACATAAAACATATAGAAACACCATTCTTCATTCTCATCTTGAAATCAGGTGATCAACAGACATATGGTTTGGTCTGGGTTTTTTTTTTTCATTTCATATACAGCTCTATAAAGATGCAAAATGGACACAATCAAAGACCATCCAGCATAAAAGTAAAGGCATCCAAAGAAGACAAGAAAGCAATACAAACAAATGCATTACAGTCATATTTATTTTGAGATATTTAGATATTGTGCATTACTTTCCCTGTAGAAATATTAAGTCACCAAATGAGAATGTAGACGATGGCTACATACAATGTGCTTCCCTTTTATTACATTTTAAAAAGGCTGTCTGATTTTTTTCTTTTGAAATTACCTAGCCCATATATTTCTTTGCCCCTTCAAATGATCCAAAAGCAACCTCATAGAGAACACAGAAACACAATTAAATGTCCCAAATTTCTTATTTGGTTTATTTTTAAAATTACTAATATCTTTATGATTCCTCATTAGGTCCATGACTACTCGGTGGAATCCTTTCCATCGGTACTGGGCTCACACTGGTGATTCACCTTTTGCTAATTCCTGTATTGTTTGTGTTTGCTTGTTTGTGTTACAGCTAAACATAACTTAGAAAAACAAGAGAAGAAACTCGAGGGAAAGTTTCAGTCTTAACTTCACAAGCAGCCCTTTGTCTCTCCCCCTAAGACACGAACTCATTTAGGAATAAAATCAGTGGTTAATTTATACACAGTGACTAGCGTTTCCACATCTCCCTTCTGGGGGGAGATTTATGACTTCTGATGGCTGTTCTGAATTAAGAAAATTGTGTGAACACTACAAATACTAGAAACTTCAATAGCCACAATTTTTCATGGACCATAAATCTGGTAAAATTGATTCTCCTACATTCAATTGATTATAATTTAGTAGATCTATATATGTGGAAATTTCTCTAATACTACTGCACAGAAAATAATAAATCATTTTGTATTTCCACCCTATAATAAGGTAGCGATGACTATATGAGTTAATATTTATTTTACTTACCATGTATTGAGTTATTTTATATCCATCATCCCATTTGGTTTTCTTAAGTCAAAAGAGTAGGATTTAAGGTTTATAAACCTGAGCTTCTTTCTTTGTCTCCCAGGGTTCCTTTATAATCTGTTAAGTATCTTAGTTTGTTTGTGCTGCTACAACAAAATACTTGAATCTCAGTAACTTATAAAGCACAGAAATTTCTTTTTTGGAGTTCTGAGGCTGAAAGATTTAAGATCGAGATGCAGGCAGACGTGGTGCCGTGGAGGGCTGTGTTTTCCCTCCGCTATTATTACTGTGTTGCTTCTTCCTTCGGCGAGGATGAGCAGTGTCCTCACCAGGCAGAAGAGCAAAGGAGCCTCACTGATTCCCTCCAGCCCTTTCTTCAAGTGTTAATATCATCCAGTCCACCTTCATGGCTGATCATCTCTTAGAGACCCCACTACTTAATACTGGTACACTGGGGGTTAAATTTCAGCATGAATTTTGGATACAAACATCAAACTATAGCACACACCGTGAGCAAGCTCTTTCCTCCCTTCAGGGAGATGCGGTTGAGTCCCATAATTTCCCTGATTTCTTTTAAGGAAACAAAACTCCTATGATCACTTTAAGCCGTAATATATATAATCTTCATTTGTGTATTTATTTAGTACCCATAAGGACCACTTGAGGCAGAGGCTACTTTCTCCTGAGCCCAAGGCAACCCACAGTTCAAACTTTGCTACAG
The DNA here is from genome assembly GCA_004363535.1 of Dasyprocta punctata. Classification (NCBI taxonomy): domain Eukaryota; kingdom Metazoa; phylum Chordata; class Mammalia; order Rodentia; family Dasyproctidae; genus Dasyprocta; species Dasyprocta punctata. The sequence goes on from RJWM01000691.1 coordinate 43,526, forward strand.
ATGCCTCCTGGTCCATCTGCACAGTCCTTCAGAACAAGATCTGAAAAAAATTTCCACGTCTGAAAATAGTTCTAACTCCTTTTGACGCATGTATAAAATCTAAAGAATACAGCACTATTATGTTCATAATAAAAACAAATTTAAGAAATATGACATTCTGTGCATCCTTCCTAATTCCATTGTGCCAATGTGTTTTTGTGTGAAATAGCTATAGTTCATTCATTATCACTCTAATACTGTATTGTATGAACTAACTATTCTTCATCTATTCTATCGTTTTTGGAAATTATATCTTCAAATTGCATTTCCATGATAATGTATTAATGAGGTTATGGATCTTTTTACATATTTACTATTCATTACTATTACTTCTTTATCGTGTGTGATTTTTTAATCAGATCTTTATTTTTAGACAGCTACATAGCTGACAGATGATAGATAGATTGATTGATAGACAGACAGACAGATATCCTGGTGCCCAATCTACTGGCAGTAATGGCTGCTGATATAATCTGCCAGTGCATAACTTTTCATTTGTTCTATGATTATTTTTGATGAAGAGAAGTCCTTAAACCCAATGTAATCAAAAGTATTAAGTTCTTTAAACTTCGTTTTTTAGGCTCATTTGAGGATTCTTCATCATTAGAAGGTTGCACACATATTCCTTACTTTGTCTTCTGCAAGTTTTATAGTTTTGCCTTTCACAGTTAAGTCTATAATCCAACTGGAATTGATTTTTGTGCGTGGAATGATATAAAAACTTGATGTCATTTTTATCCATATGAATGACTCCCCCAGCTTTATTTATTGCGAGATCTATCCTTTCTTCCTCGTTCTTCAATGTCAGCTCCGTCATTAATTTTCCTCATATCTGCGAGTCAACTAAGAGAGTTTTAGATTCAATTCCATTCACCAGTTTCTCCATCCTTATGGTAATGACACACTATCTTAATTACAGTAGCTTCATAATAAATTCTGCTGCTTTTGTATGCCACTTTCCCACATTGTTTTTCTGAAGAACATTGTGGCTATTCCTGCCTCTCTGCCTTTCTCCCCAGATTTTAGAATCAGCCTGTCTTGGTTCACATACACTCAAAACAAAGCAAAGTAAGACAGAACAAAGTGAAACAAAATGCCCTGTTGGGGTTGTGACTGCAATGACCTGAAATCTATAAACTAAGTCAAAAAACGTGACATTTCATCAGAGTTTTATGATATGCTTCAACACTAAGTCCTTCTCTCTGAACTATCATTTTAAGGTGGTCTTTATTAATTGGGCACATATATTTTTCCACAAAAATTTTACACTAGTTACTGTGCCTAAAAAAAATTAAAGTAAGATTTTCCTGAGGTCCCTTACACGGGCAAGTAATTGAGGGGAGAATTTATATCTTTATCCAAGAGCATAAAATGTGTCTTCGTTTATTCACAAGAAACAACAGACTGACATTGAAAAAATGGGGAAGAAAGGATATATCTCGTAATAACTTTGAATGAATTACTTTTATTCAGGTTCCAGGAATTTCTCTGTGTAAGCCTTTTGTATTCCTATTTCAGAGTGTCTGTGCTTGTTTGCTTGCTTGTTGGTTTGTTTTGAGACAGAGTCTCACCATGTAGTTCAGGCTGGCCTCACAAAGTTGCAGCAAGTTCTCTGGAGTCCTGGAATTACAAGTTTGCACTACTACATCCGGGGTCAGATTCTTTGTATCTGTGAATACTTGAATTTTTGTTAAACTTTCTGACTGCTTGCTGCTTTTGTATAAACTACTGTTAATTATTGTATCTCAATCCTGCATTTAGCCATTTGGCTAAATGTTTTTTGTTTGTTTATGTTTTTTGTTTTCTGTTTTTTGTTTCTTTGTCTTTCCTTCTTCCTGTTTTCACTTTTCTCATTTACACTTCTTTCCTCACACAGGGAAATATTTGCCTCACATTAAGCATTCTTTGTTTTGTGAAAACCTTTTGCCTAAGCTTCAGGTGCTGGTGAGTTGGGATTGTTCAGATCATCAGCAGTTTTCTTCAAGATTACATAACTTGAAGTATTTGAAGTTGTGACACAACCCTGCATCATCTGTTTCCAAAGCCCTCCTTGATCATTAAGTAGATACATTGTACTCATACTAAACCCCAGGCTTAATTCTCTTCAGTAAGTATTTATTGATAACTTAGTGGGAAAAAATTACACTAAACCACATGTGGTTCCTGTCTAAAATTTGTGATACAATTGTATGGCAAGCACAGTTATATAAACAGAAACAAAAGATGGACTTGGTGACACTTGCCTATAATTTCAAGACTCAGAAAGCCCAAGGTAGGGGAAATTCAAGATCAAGCCCAGCCTGAGCAACATAGTGACTTAGTGAGACCCTGTCTCAAAACAAAAAGAAAAGCAATACCAAGAGTGACTTGGAATGTAGCTCAGTGGAAAGGCACCGGGCCCAATCCACAGAGCCAGAAATATAAACAACAATAACACCAAATAACAACAACAAAAGGAAAAAGTACTTGGTCTCAGCAACTAAAAAAAAAAAAAAAAAAAAAAAAAAATCTTTTAAAAATACTCATTGGAATATTCTCAGCAAAATAACTCCTCAAACAGATTAGCTAACCAGAAGTTAGAGCAAGAACACTGCCACTTTTCAAAGTATTAAATTATCCAAGAAAAAGCATCACATCAGTTTTATAAAAGGAATATTTTACTTTTCATTGGAAGAGTAGGCCTTAAAAGCTAATGTCTGCCCTTCTTCTGAGTGGTGTTTGATTATTCATAATGAGAGGCAGTGCTTTTGAAAGCAGACCATAAGAGGAAATAGATCTTTTTAAAAATTTCCCCAGTGACTGCACAAATGAAGGACCTCATTAATCAAGGAGATTCCATTGAAAAGTTGGCTTTAAATGCATGCTATCATGCAATTGTCACTTTTAACCCCCTGTGATCTATTTCGGTTTTAGACGCTTGAAAAACAAGTTTTACCCTCTTGTACCCATCAAAAATCTCATCAACTTGGCATCAATTATTTGAAAAGTTGGGGGGGGGATGTAGTCTGTGAACATATATTAAACATGGCCCTGGTTGTTATTCAAGGCTCTGAGGAGAAAGATGCAGTCATTGCTCATTCTTGTCTCTAAAATCAGAGGGGGAACACAAAACAGAGACTTCCAACAGTGAGGGCTAATATGGTGACCACAGCTTCTTGGAGTGTCAGACTGTACAGATAGACAAAGTTGCTTGTATCTTTTACTGCATAAAGCTGCTATTAAAAATTTAGCAACTTAAAAGCAATGCAGCACATACTTATTATCTTTTGATTCCTATGGGTCAGACTTGGAGCATATCTTAGTTACCTCCTCTCCAGAGCCTTCCAGGTTGCAACTAAGATGTTGACTGGGGCTGTGGTCTCTTCTGAAACTTGAAAAGAGAAGAATGCTCTTTCAAGTTTATATGGCTATCAGCTTTTATAGATTGTTGTCATTATAACCTCAGTTCCTTGCCAGGGGACAACTAGAGAATGTCCTGGATTCCTTATCTTATAGCATTCTCCAAACTTGGAGCTTGGCTCCTCTAAGCCAGTAAGGGAGAGAAAGAATACAGCAAGACAGGAAATGAACACCTTGACTAACATAATTAAGTGCATGATGGGCCACTTTGAAGTGATAATGTATTTTTAAGTGTTGCCATGGCAACATAGGTCATAGCCACAAAGATCCATATAACAGAAAAATACGATGTCAGGAGCGGATACAAGACTCCTCTCCGCCATCAAGGGAACCCAGGTGTAGATGCCAGAGCTAGGCGGTCTCTCCCCTTCCTACTGCCAGGAGTGAGGTAAACCACTTGGAAAGGACCAGACACTAGAAAGAACACCAGTGCCACAGTGGTCAACACGGCCCAACTAAGGGGCGCTAGATGGACAGAGTAGACTACTGGTGTGAAAACTCAGAAGTAACGATAACAGCATAAACCAGCAGCCACCAGCTCGGCAAGAATCCGGAACTTGACAGACGACATCCCTGAAGCACAGACTTTTCCCAGAAAGGCCTGATACTAGTGATACAGCTGCCTACTACAAATACTTACAAGAATCATCACAGAAAACAAAATAGATATTATTCGAAATAGAAAATGACAGGACAAAGAAGTAACATGCAATCTCAGAACTTCAGTCCGATCACAACAAATGCAGGAGACAACAAGATAGAGGAAAATGAAGGAGACATAACTGATATTTCTGAAATGATAGCAACAGAAATAAACAAATTCATGAAACTATAGAGGAAATAAGATCAGAAATAATCTCTCAGGTAACAGAAGAAATGTCTTAAAAAATGTCATTTTTAAAGGAAATCCTCAGCAAAACTAGAGCAGAGATAGATAAAAAACAGACGATGATAGGAAGATGATGGAAATCATGAATGACCAATACAGAAAAAAGTAGAATGCGTGAAACGGATTCAAACAGATATCCAGGAAATCAAAACTTCCATTGAAAGCTGGCAAAATCACTTCAATGAAATGAAAGACACACTTTCAGACTTTGAAGACAGGCTCACTGCTAGCAATCATGAAAGGAAAGATCTCTTGAAAATAACAAAAGATCAGGAAAGAGCAATTTAACAGGTAAAAGACAACGCAAAGAAAAATTATATAAGAATAATTGGTGTCAATGAAAAAGCAGGAGCCAACACAGACAGCATAAAAAGCTATTAGCACAAGTAATAGCAGAAAATTTCCCAAGCATGGAAAAAGAACGTGACACACAAATAAGTGAGGCATATAGAACGCCAACTAGCTATAACCACAATAAATTACACCCAGATGTATAATAATCAAGATTTCAGAAATTCAGCCCAAGAACAGAATATTAAAAGCTGTTAGAGGAAAGAAGCTGATCGCCTATAAAGAAAAGCCCATAGGAATCACTGCAGATTTCTCAGCACAAACCCTCAAGGCAAGAAGAAGTGGGGGTGAAGAATTTCAAGTCCTGAAAGAAAGCAACTTCCAGCCCAGATTGATGTACTCTGCAAAAATATCTTTCAAAATTAATGAAGAAATAAGATACTTCCACGACAATGAACAACTGAATAAATTCATAACCACCAAACCAGCAGTACAAAGGGTACTGAAAGATGTTCAAGACAGAGACAAGAGCTTCTAATCCCAGCACTTGGGAGGCTGAGATGGGAGGAGCATTGTGAGTTCAAGGCTGGCTTGGACTACAACACGAGTGCAAGGCCAGTATGAGCTACATAGTGTGACCCTGCCTCAAAAAACTAGAGCTGGGAGTTTGGCTCAGTGGATTAAGAGCCTGTCTGGCAGGTGTGAGGTTGTGAGTATGATTCCTGGTGCCGCAAAAAAAAAAAAAAAAAAAAAGAGACAAAAATGACCACAATACCAAGAAACATAGAAAGAAATTACCACACAGGGCAAGCAATTAGACAGAGTGGAAATGTAAGGAACCAACAGAAGGAAAATAACATGACAAAGACTAGCCAGTACATATCAGTTATTACCATCAATGTAAATAGCCTCAATTCACCAACCAAAAGAAACAGACTGGCAGAATGGATCAAGAAACAAGATCTAACAATATACTGTGTACAATAAGCACATTTAACTCAAAAAGAAATTCACAGATTAAAAGTCAAAGGATGAAAAACAATACTCCATGCAACAGGACCTGAGAAAAAATCAAGGGTAGCTATTCTGTTTGCAGACAATCTGAACATCATACCAAGAATGATCAGAAGAGATAAAGAAGGTCACTACATATTTCTTAGGGGAAAAATTCAACAGAAACAAGTAACAACTATAAACATATGCACCAAATACAGGAGCACTCAATTATATAAGACAAATATTAACAGACATGAAAAAACATACGAGCAATAGCACAATTGTAACAGGGGATCTTAATATCCCATTGTCACAAAGAGACAGATCAACGAAACAAACAATCATCAAAGAAATATCAGAACTAAACTAAACCTGGTAACAAATAGTCTTAGTAGATGTTTTCACAGTGTTCCACCCAATAACATCAGAATACATATTATTCTCAGCTGCACACAGGACATTCTCTGAAAGAGACCATATACTAACCCATAGAACATACTTAAGTACATGCGAAGGAACTGAAATTATCCCATGCATATTACCTGATCATAGTGCAATAAAATTGGAAATTAATGGCAAAAGAAACCACAAAAATTCCACAAACACATGAAAATTAAATAACACCCTCCTGAACAATCAATGGGTCACAGACAAAATTATAGAAGAAATTAAACAGTATCTACGATCAAACAAAAATACAAATACAACTTACAGAAATCTGTGGGACACAAAGAAAGTGGTCCTAAGAGGAAAATTTATAGGGGATTATTTCCACACGAGGAAAATGAAATGAGCACAAATAAACAACCTAATGCTGTGCCTAAAGCTTTTAGAAAAAGAAGAGCAAGTCAAGACCAAAGCCCAGAGAAAGGAGGAAATTATAAAGATCAGAGCAGAAGTTAACACAACTGAAACTAAGAAAACAATACAAAGAATTAATGAATTGAAGAATTGGTTCTTTGAAAAAATAAACAAAATTGATAAAACCCTAGCCAACCTGATCAAGAAAAGGAAAGAAAAATCTCAAATTCATGCAATAAGGAATGAAAAGTTTAAAATCACTACAGATCCTGTGGAAATTCAGGAGATCATCAATATCTGCTTTGAAAATTGTTACTCACATAAGATAGAAAACACAAAAGAAATACTTGGTTTCCTACAAACACATGAAATACCAATGCTGAATCAAGGAGATAAAAAAACATTGAGTAACCCAATATCAGTTAATGAAATTGAACCCATAATTAAAAACTTACCAACAAAGAAAAGCCAAAGTCCTGATAGAGTCACAGATAAATTCTATAAGAAACTTAGAGAACATTTAATGTGAATATTCCTCAAACTCTTTAATGAAACTGAAAGGGAAGCAATTCTCCCTAACTCATTCCTGGAGGCAAGTATTACTCTGATACCAAAACCAGAGAAAGACCCAACCAACAAAAGAACTATAGGCCAATCTCCCTAATGAACATAGACACAAAAATCCTCAAGAAAAGTACTAGTAAACAGAATGCAGTAAATCATCACGAAGATTATACACCATGATCAAGTGGGATTCATCCCAGGAATGTAGGCACGGTTCAAATCAATAAATGTAATTCACCATATCAACAAAGCCAGAGACAAAAAACACATGATCATCTCAATACATGCAGAAAAAGCTTTTGATAAAGTTCAACATTATTCATGATAAAAGTCCTACAGAAATTCAAAATACATGGTCTTTATCTCAATCTGATAAAAGCCATCTGTGACAAACTATCAACCAGGATCATACTAAATGGACAAAAACTGAAGAATCAGGAACAAGACAAGGATGTCCACTATCACCACTCCTATTCAATATGGTTCTGGAAACATTAGCCAGAGCAATTAGACAAGAGAGAGAAATAAAAGAAATAAGGATAGGAAAGGAAGAAGTTAAATTATCATTATTTGCAGATGGCATGATACTTTACATAGAAGACCCCAAAATCTCCACCAAAATATTACTAGAGTTAATAAGCAAATTCAGCAGTGTAGCTGGGTACAAAATCAACACTTAAAAATCAACAGCATTCCTGTACACAAACAAGCTCACTGAGAGAGAAATTAGGGAAACCACACTCTTGACAATACTATCCAAAAAAATGAAATACTTAGGACTCAATCTAAGAAAGGAAATAAAGTCTATATATTGAAAATTACAGCACTCTAAAAAAAGATCAAAGAGGATTTCAGAAAATGGAAAGATATCCTTTGCTCATGGATAGGAAGAAATAACATTGTGAAATTGCCATACTCCCAAAATGTTTATACAGATTTAATGCAATTCCAATCAAAACACCTTTACCATATCCCACAGATCTAAAGAAAACATTCCTAAATTTTATTTGGAAACAGAAAGGCCCTAGGATAACAAAGGCAATCCTGGGCAACAAAGGCAGGGCAGGAGGCATCACAATCCCTGATTTAAAATTCTACTACAAAGCTACTGTGATAAAATTGGCATGGTACCGGTAAAAAATAAATAAAGAAATAAAGAAACAGACCTGCGTACCAATGAAACAGATTAAAGATGCAAACACAACTACAATCACACTCAGTCACCTTATCTTCCACAAAGTGGCAAAGCATGTTCACTGGAAGAAAGATAGCCTCTTGAATAAATAGTGCTGGAAAAACTGGCTTTCCACATGCCAAAGACTAAAATTAGAACTGTGTCTATCACCATGTACTAAACTAAAGTCTAAATGGATCAAAGATCTAAATATTAAAACAGAAACACTCAATCTACTGGAAGAGAAAGTAGGTAGAAATCTTAAAGACATAGGGGTAAGCAGAGAGTTCATGAACAAAAAGCAAACTATGCAGGAACTACTTCACAAGAACAACAACTATGATCTCATCTTATTAAAAAGCTTTTGCAAGCAAAAGAAATCACCAATAGAGTGAAAAGAAAATCCACAGAGCGAAAAAAGTTTTAGCCAACCATCTTGCAGGCAAAAGACTTCTATCTAGAACATATAAAGATCCCTGCCCCCAAATTCAAAGACCCAATCCAAAAATAGGCATCAGAGATAAATACACACTTCTCAGATTAAGCAATACAAATAGCAAATAAATATGTAAAAAAATGTTCAACATCATTGGTCATTTGAGAGATGCAAATTAAGACAACACTGAAATTCCCAGAAAGAATGGCTATCATCAAGAAATCAACCAATAACAAATGCTAGAGGGGCTGTGGGAAAAAGGAACACTTCTTCACTGTTGGTGGACATGTAGACTGGTACAACCATTGTGGAAATCAGTGTGGAGATTCCTCAGAACCTAGGATTAGAAGGCTGTTCCTCTTCTGGGTATTTTCCCAAATGAATTAAAAGCATCATACCACAGTGATATATGTGCACCCATGTTTACAGTGGCACAATTTGTAATAGCTATTTGGAAACAACCCAAATGCCCATCAACCAACAAATAGATAAAAAAGATGTGATGTTTTTGTACAATGGAGTACTATTCAGCTATAAAGGATAAACTCACAGTTTTTATAGATAAATGGATACAATCAGAATCCGTAGTTATAAGTGAAACAGACCAGCCTGACATGTGTAAACATTGCATTGTCTCCCTAGTGCAAGAAATCAATAAAGTAAGTAAGAGCCAAAATCTACAAAAGATATTGTGAAACGGAAAGAAACAACCTAAAAGTAAAAAACAACTGGGATCAGTGAAAGGATAAAAGAAGGAAGGGAAAAGGAAAGAAGATATATATATATATGTACAAAAGATAACTAAGATTATTATACTACCTATTGCTCCTAGTTTATTGAAGAGAGCAGTTTATGCTCATATTGTTTAATCAATTATGCATGCGAGTATCTTGTAATTCAAGCAATTACTTTGAAGATAACAATACACAGAACTGTAAATATTGGTAATTTCCTATTATCTTGTTATTGAAATTCTGAATCTTTGTTTATTATTATTTTTTCTTTCTTTAAAATAAAATTTAAAAAAAGAGAGGACGAAAAATAAAACATGACACTATGGGCTGCTATCACAGATGTACATCGTGGCTATATCAGGCATCCCATTGACATCCTCTGAGATGGACCTCTGGGCTGCCCGGATGTCTTGCTTTGGGACTAACCATGCTCCTCATCTTCTCACTGTCCTATAAATCTTCATTCTGTCTTTCGCATAGCTACCTTGGTTAATCTAGGTAGACATTTGGCCTTGGGTCCACTCCTCCACCTGTGTTTCCTCTCCTGTTTATCATTGTTCATATTCACTGCTCTCAACTTGTTCACCATAGATTTGGGATTCTGGGACATGGCCCTTCCCTGTCACCTGAGCTCCTCCCCTTGTTCTACCTTCTTGTCCTTTCCCTGGGCTATTGGATGCAAAAGCTAAATTTTCTTTTGTTTTCTCTACTCTTGTGTTTCAGCAGCAAATGGCATCAATTGTAATTACCAAAGGCATGTCCTGGAAAATACCTTTCTCTCTGAAATGTAGACAGCTGTCATAGAAAATGACTTCTTAAACTCAGATGGTTCTTTAACAACTTTGGGGATAACAGTCATTTAAAAAGAAAGTGCATCCTTCAAGTCCTTGCAGAGCAACTTGTCTGTTTTTGTACCTTGTTTGGTAGTGTCATTGTGTTGTTCACTAGATATTCCTTTTGTTCACACTCTATTATGAAAAATGACCCTATTACTGCAAATTCAATTTAACTAGTAAGAATTTATTGAGCACCTAGTAATGTTTCTAGCACTGTGCTAGAAGTTGTGGGGAAAACAGATGAAGTATATGTTATACCCTTGCCCTTGAGGAGTGTGGAATTTTAGCAAGAAACACTATGTATGCAAATAATCCAATTAGCCTGGAAACCCATGGAGTGCCAATATGGAAAGTACAGAATAAAATAAGTCAACTGGATATAACATGCTGCAGAATACTGGAACATTTATTCATACTAGACAAAACAAACTCATCCCTTCTTAAGGACAACTGCCTAGAAAGCACTACCTCTACAGCCCAATGTGACCAGCTTCTCTTTTTGATCATTTGAGAGTCCTTTAGGGCTTTCATGTTGACCAGTCTGGGCTTAATAGACCTCACTGCCTCATTGTACCAGTTCAGTCTCTGAAATGATCTGGCTCATTGATTTGCTGCGCTGAGATATCCTTGCTATCTCCCTGAGACTGTTGCAGTACCTAGCACAGGGCAGGGACTCAATCAATTCTTGAATGAATAAAAATAAATGAACAATGTGAATGGAACTAGGTCTCCATAAGAGAGAGCAAATGCTGCTGAGAATGCTAGGCATAGTTTCGTGGATGTCACTTGAAGATTAGGGGACATTTCACTTGAGAAAACAAAAAATGCTGACAAATGATCCAGTTAGCTGGTAGGCTTCTTGCTGCAGAGAAGCTTCAGTGAACTTTTAGCATTATTCCTTCTTGCCATAGAGATGTGTCAAATCCAACATGATCCTCTCCCAAGGGACAGCTAGACTTCTCAATGCACTGCTCATTGAAGAGATTTCAGTATTGGGAGAGAAAAAAGGGTCCCTGTGGTCACTGATAAGCCGTGAACGCTCATCAGGATGCTTGATCTTGCCAGTGACACAAACTCATTCAGGGCCAGAGGGTTGACTTAATATTATTAGCGGGCATTACTCCAAAAAGAGACTTCAAGACAAGGAATTGAAGAGAAATTAAATTTAGTGTCTTGAGAGATCATTGTGGTAATGTGATCAAGTGTGTTTATGAAGCTAATTTTCAAAGAGAGAGTCAAGTTCTCTGTACATGTTTTTCTCTCCAATATCAATCATGAACTCCACCTTCATACAAATTCCTTGAATCTGCTCACATGCACTCTCTCCACTGTAACTGTGTTTGTGTGATTCTCCGCAGCTCTTGCCCTCCTGGCTGTAATAACTTCCAACCAGGCTTCTATGTGACTGCTTTGACTGTTCCAACCTAATTGCCACACTGCAGCAGCAAGACTTCTAAGGAGCAAATCTGACATATTATGCTTCTCCTTAAAACTCATAAGGAATTTTTCCTATCATGTAGATAACTCCCAAACTCTAAATCATCATATTCAAGGTTATTAATGATTTTTTTCCTTTTCTCCTCTTCAGCATCTTCTCTTAACATTCTCACAAACCTTTCCCCATCCCTTCCACATGTATTGCATATTATAGATATAAGGGAATCCTTATCGATCCCCAACTAGCAGCACTGTCTCCCGATTCTGAACGTAAGTTCTCTTATTGTATTGACTTTGCTCACAATCCCACTTATGATTTTACCCTGGACACATTGTCCTTGTCATTGAGGACCATTCTGCATGCTGTGGAGCTCTGGAAAGCTTGTCTTGGCAATGCCCAAGCAAGGGAGGATATTTCCAATCCCTTCTTTTTTTCTCCCTCCCATTGTACTCCGTGCTCTCCTCTCTCCTGCTGTGAGCATTATTCTGTTTCATAGATATTCTTTTGCTCCTTTATTCTTCCAGCAGCCCAAGAGTTCCTGAAGATCAACAAACTCCTTGTTCATCTCTATACACACAGCATCTCACATAAGCCTAGCACAGTTCAAATGGCCACCCAATAAATATTTGTTAGCTTCCAAATAGGGCACCCATTGCAAAAAGCAAGGAGAAGAAAGTCTCTAGAAAAGTTATGTTTGCCAGTGCTAATATGAGTTGCAATGTTCAGTATCAATCAAGACAGTGCAGGTGGGGTGGATGGGGTGGAGTTGGGAACCAAAATCTATGACTTCAGTGCTGCCAAGGAGCTGAGGACTCAGCCAAGAACAGTTTTAAGTTCCTATTTTCCCAGCGAGGGAGCAGCTGGTGCCTGGCAGAAGGGAAATGGTGTTGCCATGTCACCGAGCAGCACTTGTGAAGTGGCCACTGAGCCGGCAGCTGAAACCCTCTTCCCTGGGCCAGAGCAGGGCTTCAGGGAAAAGGTGGCAGCACGGCAAGTGTCAGCTGGAGGAAGCAGGAGAGGCCTTAGCGGGTCCTGGCAGGAGACCAGCTTCCCCTGGCGAACCCTGTTAATTAAGACTAATAGGGCTCAAGGCCAGAGAATTTCAGAATGCAGCAAACCCAATACACTGCTCATGACGTCTCCCATGCACAGGACCTTTAAACTGTCTTTCCTGTGCTTCCTGTCACCTACATCCAGAAGGTCACCAAATCTTGATGCTAGTTGCCTCATGTATGACTACAGACATTCTCTCCTCCCATTGTTTTGTGTCTCAACCTTTACTCAGGCCTTGGTCATTTAAATCGACAGAGCCCACTGACAGATTTCCAACTCTTCTGTAATCCTTTTGGTCTATCCTTCATACTCCTGGAATTTGTTTTTCTATAGTAATTGAGTATGATCCTAACTCACCTTCTTTCTTAAGAATAGTTTTGAATGTTTAAAATTACCTACAGAATAAAGCCCAGGTGCTTGACATTTTAAATAAATTGAACCCTGGTTGCTTCATTTGTAAAGTAAAGTAACAGTACTTACCTTATATGTACCTCTTTAAAATTAGTGTTTAATGTACATGAAGCTTGAGAACTGAGTCTAGCATGGTTTAAAGACAGCATGATCATTAGTTATTTTAATAATATTATTTTTTATTAGAGTTAACTCTTTATTTCTATGATCTCATTCAACTTCACTGGAGAAGCAACAGAGTGTATATCAGGATTCAGATTGCTCGGGGTTCAAATATAAGCTTTAGCTGTGTGATATTAGGCAAGACATCTCCCTAAGTATCAGTTTTTTCAGGTATAAAATAAGAATACTGGTAGTTTCTACTTTAATGGGCTATTTTGATAAGTGTATGCAGAGGCAAAGAAGATCAAGAAAGAGATAGGAGACTAGCCATGAAGGGATATTCTTCCGAATGCCACAGAAAAAGAACTCAAATGAGAATATGGGTGAAATTTTTAAGTATTCCGGAAGAATCAAGTTGGGTGAAGTTTGAAAAAAGTCTTATATTTGGCAAATAGGAATGACTTCAATAAGCAGCAAGTTTCCAACACTGATGGAGAGAAAGCAATCTCAGTGACTTGGAGAAATGAAGAGTACCAGAAAGTACATTCAAAAAAAGTGGCCCAGAAATCAAGGTTTCCTGAGATTCTTTTGAGCCTTTACATTTTCTGGAAAGATATTAACATATAAATGTTGAATCTCTGAGTCACAGGCTCAAGACTTACCACTGCCCAAGAGTCATTGACAATATTAATAATTACAAATATATGCCAGCTAAAGCCCTTGTTTTGTTGGCTTCAAAATATCATGATCATGTCATCTTCATAACCCTAGCATTCAAACTCGTTTTGTCTGGTTCCATACACAGTGAATCTGATTGTATATGATACTCTTAACTTGATTCAATTCAACAAATACTATTTGAGCATCTGCATGGTGCTAGCTACTGTTCAGGGCTCTTGAAGATAAATTAGAGAATAAAAATGATAGGCATGTCTTGAAAGTATAAAATCTTTTAAATTATACTTGGTCTAAATCCACTCTGAGGTACTTTCTCATGTCATTGAGTGTGGGCAACATGTCGACCACATGCCATTATGAATATGAATGGCTCACCTTCTACCTAAGGAAGGCACTGGTAAAGTTTTTTACCTGTCAAAAAGTGGTGGGCTCCTCCTTAAAATCTCTACAGGGTGGTGGATGATCTATTATTAGAATTGTCCATAGATATCAAAGTCCACTGGTAATTCTGTCTAACTATTTGCTATTTAACATAAGCATATGTGCTACCAGTGTGCTACCAGCTCTCCACTGCATGGGGACAGTCACAGGCAGTGACTCTCCGACTGACCGGACTCAACTCTCACAAAAGTTGCTTTTTTTAAGTATGCCTGGGGCTGCATTTTACCTCTCCATCCCAGCATCTTGCCTACCTCTTACCTGGCTCCATTTTAGCTCCGGCTCCAGTTTTCTGTTGGAATAGTATCTTGTTGCTCTTGGAGCTTCTGTTGCCTCCATGCTAAAGGCAGAAATGTTCTCAGCTAGCCAAAGAGAAATCAACATCAAACCCTTTCAAACCTCTCATGCCTTATGAGATGCATTCTGGTAGTTTTCCACACCCCAGGAATTACTGTGCACACGTAGGTCTCACTGTATCTTTTATTCACCTTATTTATAATTTATTCTTCTCCTATGACATTACACAGAGTGGTCTTTTGATCCCTTCAATCTAGAATGGCAACTGACACTTAGTAGTTTCTTAATCTTTAATAAATTATGAAGAAACCAGTACATCATAGTTCCCCATAAATGGTTCTCTTGGATGAATGAATAAACAAATAAATGAGTAAACAAAGAAGCTAGATGTTTTCATCAGAGACTAAAACACAAGAGCTTCTAGAATTTCTAAGAAAGACCTGATGGGTGGTATATTTTAAAATCAGTAGAAGGAACTATTTCTTTTTGAAGCTTAAAAAAAAGAGAGAAAATTATCAATAGACTAGAAAAAGCAACTCCTTTGCATAATTTTATTAATGCTAGGAGATGCTGAGCCCATTTGTTGCAAAATGACAACAATTTCACAGAAACTGCTCGGGACCAGTCTGGGTAGGAAAAGTGCTCCCTCTCCTCATGTGCTTTCACATGCCATCCGTAGTGGCAAGGCGGAGACAAAGAGCTAACGTCAGACCCGTCTGGGAGAATCAACTCATTATTAGATAATCCGGCTACCTTCACTGAACACTTTGAGGCCTGGGGACTAAATTCATACTGCATCACCTACACCTGGTCTCAACTTAAAATGTTTCCGAAGGCGCAGTCTCTGGAAGCTGCAGGGAGTAAAAAGGGAAAAATCAGTCAGAGAGGATAAAGCACAGCCCTATGATGTCACTAGCTTCCCAGGGAGCTCCAGGAAATAAAAGAACTTCTATGGCAAAGGAAAATTTTTAGCCAGAGTTGCAGCCATATGAACACCAGAAAATCATACTTTCGCCTTTCTAGCACCTTCTCTTGGACTCTCAGGGTATTACCCTGGGGATTCACTTCCTTTTTGTCTTTTGCTTTTTCCCTGATTTGGCTACCTGACTCTCAGCTTTACAGTTCTTTCCTTGACCCATGACTCTCACCCCTAGTCAATTTCTGAATAATTGGCCCTTCCTCTCAGGACACAGAGGCTGGGTTGCCCTCTCTGGCAATTGCCCATCTCTGTTCCTTACCTCTCCAGTACTTAGACTTCCCCTACTTAGACTTCAACTGGAGTTTGACACCAAAGACCAGTACTGTGAGCATTTTTTTCTCTACAACTCCTAATTGTTTGCTTTCTGTCAAAAGAGATAATCTTCAGACTTGAGAAAGTACAATTTATGCTGAGAAAACAGAAAAGATTGAAGCTCTGGATAAGTCAAAGAATATGAGCAGAAGGGTGAGAGATGAAAATATTTTAATTAACTTATTTATGCCTTACTCCTCTTCAAAATAGACTTAAGGTAATTTTTAGAAATGCACACACACATATGTTAGAAAGATAGGCAATGAGAAGATGAGTTATCAATCACACTTGGGTTGATTTACCAATCAGAAAGATACACAAAAGGCACACCTTGAAATATGACACACTTACCAATCTTACATAGAATTTTGACTTTGAGCTTATCCTGTCATACAAAAACATTTTTATTCTGCTATTTTCCCCACTTCCATATGTCATAAAAAATTAACCCGTTATTACATTGCCTGCATAACACAATTATGTTAACAAGCCACTGAGTTCTAGTTTATGGTGTTACTGGCAAAGTAAAAATTGACATGCTTCTTATGTTTTTCTTTATTTTGCCTCTTCCTTTGTTATCTGTGGAATCACACACAGAGATCACTTGGAATAATCTTAGGCCAGTAGTAGTAAGGTGATGCCCAGGTCAAAACTGATCCAAGGAACCTCACCAAGACTGTTCAAGCCCCAGTGATAGTGTTCTCTAGTCTCTCCCTGGCCCTTCTACTTTCAGTTATCATGGAAACCCTGTCATTAAATACAGGAAAGATTATTCTATTCTGGTACGTAAGCTCACTCTTTGTGGTTCAAAAATTTACAATATGCCCGGCTTTACGTTTTGAGCTTCTCAAATTATGTGCAAATTATGTCAGTGAGAATGTTTAGCTAAGAGAGAAAAATAAAAATGGAAAAATGTTGAAAAAGTAGGAGCAGAAAGATCACAGTGAAGACCTGGCCAGCCTGTACAGCACTGCCTGGAGAAGACAGCCTACAGGGCCAGCCCAGGGGACAGAGAAACTTGCTGTCCACCAGGTGCTGATTGAGATTCTCAGAATTGTAATGCGTTCCCTCACACTTAACATTCTCCTGTGGTGAGACATTGTGGAGATTTCCAACTTCCTGTTCTGATAAATATATCTTCAGAGGTTATCTTTACTTACAAAAGGTTTTGCTCATTAACATTTTCTTTGAGAAAGATTTCTGGGTGGAACAAAAGCTTTAACTGAATTCATTTCCTGTTTTCACATCTCAGCTGCACCATTCATGAGCCACTTTCGCTGTAGACAGGTTACTTTATTCTCTCACTGGTTTCTTCCTTACCGAAGCTGCCATAACGCAGGAGAATTTTAGTTAATGTCAGTAAAGGGCTCAAGAAAGTGTCTGATTCATTATAAGTGTTCAGTAACTATTATTATCATTCCCTACTTGCTGCCTTTAGCTTTGTATTTCCAGTAGTGTTCAAACCCCAGAGTGGAGATAGTCAGCTTGGTCATCCCTGGACCTTCAGATCCAAGATCAGTGCTAGGGGCATGGCGGGTACCTAGGTGGGCTCCATGAGGCCAGGGACTGTTTCATTGACTATTGAACATTCGGAACCTGTAGCAGTACTTAGAACCCAACTAGTACTCATGGCATACTGAATTATTCACAATACCAAACTAAGTCAACCACTGAGCTATAACCTCAGAACCAGACTAAGTCCTTTGAAACACATTAGCAGGAACTACTTCATCATATTTGCTGCTGAGCAGGAACTATTTTGTCATGTTTGCTACTGTCATGTGAAATGTTTAGAGTATAAAACCGTATAAATTTAAGCTTGTGCATGAGTGTGATTCTGTACGTGTGAGTGTGTGTGTGTGTGTGTGTGTGTGTGTGTGTGTGTGTGTGTGCAGCAGAGAAAGGAGGACTCCGGTGAGTATGGAATGATGCAGGAGACCTGAGCAGGAAGCCAGCAGTACCCAGAACATATGGGGGTGCACTGGAAAGTGCAACGGGGACCCAAGATCCACCACACTCCTGGGACATGGAAGTATGTGGACTCAGAAGAGGGGTGAGGAGAAAGGAAGTGGAGGTACCAACAGATTGGACTTTGTGTCTTTCCTCTAAGGCACTGGTAAAAACGAAACAGAGTTCTTTTCCAGAGCAACAGATAAGCCAAACTAGGAAAAGGATTAAGCAGGCAGTTGGAATTACAATAAGGGACTACTAGACATGGGCAAGATGTGCAGGGGGCTTAAAGCAAATAGACCCGATTCGCAGTTTGGCCTCCACCATTCAGCAGCATAGGACTTGAAGCTGAGTCGCTGTTTCCTGATTTGCAAAACAGGGCCAGCGCTGCCTCAATCTCACCATTGTGGTGAGTGGCAAAACTTCAGCCAGAGACAGGGAGCCTGAAGCGCCACAGTTGCAATGCCTGGCACCTCATGGGCCCTTAATAAATGGTAACTAGTAGTATTAAAATTAATCACAGTAATCAGGCCTCACAATAAAAACTGACACAGGGCTTATCAAACAAATTCCCTCCACCGCATGAAAGAAACATGAGAACAAGCCCAAATTAGCTTCCTATTTTCCACCAGTGGAGGAGACTGACGAAGGTCACCGCAGCCATCTCCTAGGGAAAGAAAGCAACATGGAACGCTGGATCTCTGCTCATCGACAGTGAATGCCCACCCAATTAAGCAGATTAAACATTCGCTCCTTGTGATGAAAAAGCCCGTGCAGCTGAGCTAGGCTGCCTTCTCTGCTTCCTCGTCCAGAGCCTCTATCTGTTAAATCACCCTTCCTTTCCCTTGCACATTCAGGAAATAATTGGCACTTGTTTAATGCCAAATTTACATTTGTTTTGCATGGGAACAAAATTTGCTTGCAAACAGCTATGTCTGTGAGCAAATGGGCATTTGTGCTGGTAAATAAAATAGACATGCAGTTTTCTAGTTTGCAGATGTATTATTCAACAAAACAAGCAGCAATGGCCTTTAATTTTCAGTTATTCCTAAGTACTTAGGCACAGGACGTAGCCAGGAAAGCACTTTCATTTGTCACTTATACCTATTTCTGAGGTTTTCATTCACATTTGTCCCAGATGCATGTTATTAGAATTAACTAGATTTTTAGAACTTTTGGATTAAATCTCCTCAAGAAAGTAATTTATAGATTTAACAAATTTCTGCTGAGCACCTACTGTGAGCTTGTTTGCAGGGACTCACAGAGGAATTCCTGGTGCATGCTTTTGAGGGATCTTGCAAGTCACAGATGTACATTTGAAATGGGGTAAGACCTTGGTAGTGATTATGGTTTGAATGCATCTCCCAAAAATTGTGTATTGGAAACTTAATTCCCAACACAACCGTGTGGGGAAGGTCCTAGTTAGTCATCTCTGTCTTTGTTATGAATTAATATTGTTACCAGAAGAGTGGGTAAATTATCTGGAGTGGCTCTGTCACAAAAGTCCTTTGGTCCTTTCTTACCTCTGGCTCTTGTACTCCCTTGCTCTTCCACCTTCTGCTATGAGGTGATGAATCGCAAAGGCCCCTACTTGAATACAGCACCATGCTCTTGGGCGTGCTCTTGGGCTCCAGAACCATAAGCCACATTATCTATCACCTTTAGAAATTTCCCATTCTGTGGTATTTTGTTACAAAAACCCAAGATGGGTAGACACAGTGATAAAAGAATTAAATGATAAAAGAAATACTCCAAAAAACCTCTAGATGACAAGTTAGGTAGCAAAATAGCAGAATAATCATTTCTCTCTGCAGTGTGGAAGAGATGATATTTGATTTTAGTAGTAAAAGCAGAAGAAAATAGATTTTCTAAAGAGTTCTTGGGACTCAGAATTCCTTGAGGACGTTTAGAGAGGGACATTAAGGGAAGAGTCCTCCCTTAGATGCTATTGTGCTTACCACAGGGTCAGTTACCTGAGGGTGACTGTGGTCTATAAACACTAACTGGAAAATTCCAAAACTAAAAGTTTGTTTTTAAAATTTTCTGTTTGCATACTCATTATACAAAATAATGGGTTTTACTGTGGCATATTCATGAATATAAATATTAGACTTCTGTATTGCCTATTTCTCCCCATCATACCCCAGGTCCTTCCCCCCAGTCCCTTTCATCTTCTCATCTTCTCTAGTACTCTCCCTTCAATCTCCATGTTATCTTTTTGTTTTCTAGACTCTACATGTATGACAGAAAACATAAACTACTTGTCTTTTTGAGTCTGGCTTATTTTGTTGAACATAATGATCTCCAGTTTCATCCTTTTAGAAGTTTTAAATTGTCACCATTCTGCATAACCCAGGGATTGAATCATCTTTGATCCAGTGTATCCACTCTGTGTATGCTGCCTCCCAGTTAGTCACTTACCAGCTGTTGTGGATATCAGATGAATTATCCTGGTATCTCAATGTGTGTTCCAGTAACCCTTATTCTGTAGCACCACTGTGCAAGAGTAATGATGCCAGCTATTTGTGAGTGCTGATAGAAGCCATAAGTTCAAAGGTGGAGATCTTAACATAAGAAAAAAAAAAACTAGATGCTAAGGTTAATAAGATCTTGGCAAAAAACAAATTTACCTTCTATAAAATTGTGAAGAAGAAAACTGAAACTACAAAAGTTATGAACCACAGTATGCGATAGCTGCTTAGTTAAGATAGGAAAAGAATTAAATTCATGCATGTATGTATAGGAAAGCCATAGTATGTATAGAATTTAGCACTATATGCAGTTTCAGGCCTCCCCTGGGAATCTTGAAATATATCCCCCATGGCAAAGGGGGAACTAGTATACGAAGTTCTCTCACTCTCTCACTCTGTGTGTGTGTGTGTGTGTGTGTGCGCGCGCGCATGTATCTCCCTCTGTCTCGTCTCTTCCTCTCTCTCTCCTTTCAGTATTGGAGATTAAGCCAGGACCCTGTGCATAGGCAAGGTCTTTACCTATGAGCTATATACCCGGCCTGAAGTTGCATTTTAATGCGTCTTAAATACAGTCAAAAGTTTGGATGTTATCAATGCCTCTCTAACTTTAATATGCAAACAGATTACCTGGGAGCCTTATTAAAATGTTGGAATTGAAGTAGATTTGGTGGAGCCTGAGATGCTGCATTTCTAAAAGCCCCTAATTAGTGGTGTGCTGGCAAATATTTAACAACTGGTTCCAGGACCATCGACAAGAGATGTGCACGATCAGATCTTTCAAGCTAGTGTGAGCTGGCTCCAGGACACCCTTTCTCCTCAGAGGGGTTCTATCTATTAATGCGTACTAGAGGAACAGACATAAGCTATGATATAATATAATACAGCTATATATATAAGATTTACAAGGTAGGCTTATGCTGGCCACCTGTAGGTGTGGAAGAGGGCAAAAGTCCCATCTGCACACTGCAGATCTGAAGAATCCAGTCACAATCAAAGGCCTGGAGCTCACCGCCGAGTCCCTTGTGAGTTCCTATCAGGAAACCAAATAGTTCACACTGGAAGACTGAAGAGTCTGTACTGCAAGGCTGTAGACAGATGTCCAAAGGCAATGACAAAGACTGAATCAAGACCTCCTTCTTCTTTCCCTTTTTATACTGTGCAGGCTACCAGCCTAATGGTTGGTACCATCCATGTCCAGAGTTGGTCTTCCACCTACAGGAAATCCAACATCCAGATACACTCAGAACTGTGCTAAACCAATCACCTAAATGTTTCTATTTACACTGACATCACAATTAACCATTGCAGCTGTTCAAGAGTTTTTGGGCCAAAAGCCCTACTTTGAACAAGAACTTTCTAGAAAGTGGTTTTCAACCTTAGCCACAGATGAGAATTAACTGCAAGAGTTTTAAAAGTCAGGATGGGATGGAAAGAAATAAAAATTTCCTCCCAACTCAATTCACCCGTTAACTAGCATTTTAAGACACAATAGTAAAGTTATCCAAATTCCTTTGCATCTCCCCCTTCTATTCCTTCTTTTGTTTCTTTTCCTTCATTTCAAGTGCCTCTAGTTTTTTATCCAGCTCATTCTGATAACAAATAATAGCTTTTCTTCTTCTTCCATTTGTCCATAAATTCTATTTTCTTTAAACTTTTCTATTTTTGCACCTGAGAAAAAAGAAAATCCATATTTTTTTTCTTCATTTTGGGCTTTACCTGGGTATTGGCTAAACAAGGTAGCAGTCCATTATGTTTTAAAAGCTTTTACTATTATGGAGATTTTTTAAAGCCACAACTCAGGAGATGACTGCCACTGGGGAGAGGAGCCATTATACCCACTGTCCCCCCAAGAGGGAGTACACATCATGGGAAGGGACTGGGACACTTAGGAAGCATCAAGATCCAGGTTGGTCATTGTGGTTATAGCTTTATAACTATTATAGTTTTGTCATCAACATGGCAAAATGTAACTTTAAAAGTTAGATTATTTTTTTCTTTGGAGACGAGTGACTTCTCCAAACTTCCTCAGACCTAGGGCATAAACCACCAGCTCATCTTTCTCTAGCCTACATAAATGAACGAAATATACAGATGCTGACCATAGGACATCAAAGCCCAGTTTCATTTCCACAGGGAAAGGAGGTAGTGATCTGGGTCCAGAAGGTATGAAATACACTTGAACATGTCTATTGTCTCATTGTCTTCCCTCCGGCATTGTTTGCTAAAAAGACCCTAACATACAGCACACAGTGAGATAGTGATTTGGGTGATGAAGTTCCTCCATCTCCTACCAGCTCACTTGAAATAAATCCCTTTTCCTTTTTACCAAAATAAATATTCCCCTTTGATTTAGTCAGCAGTGAGCAAATAAACCTGAGAAAATGAACCTAAACTTGTAGACTTTAGTGGATTTTGACAATTTCTGTGGGGAGACACGTCAAGGTAGAAAGATAAGGTGTATAGGCTTGGGTTCAAATGGTACAGATAATTTCAGCAGGCTCTGGGCCTAGGTACCACCCAAGATATCTGTTCTGGGCCCATGAGTTTTCAGATCTGGCCCGATTGTGTGAGAAACTGATAAAGAAGGTGGCTTGGGTTGTGAAGTCTGGATTGGTTCATTTGAACAGCGTCCTTGTCCCCCATCCCAAAGGAAGCCAAGACACAGAGACTCAGATACATTATTAGATTGTCCAGGACAAGGTATGTGCAGCATGTGCCTCTAGGGCATATTCTAGGGCATATATTAAAGCATCAGGGAACAAGAAACATGGTTAATACAAAGTCATAGGGAGGTATAAACTAATCAGAGCTCTTTACTCCTCCTTGGGATGCCTGAATTTTAAGAACAGATATTTGTTAAAACTAGTGACTCTAAAATTGGTGATGACCTGGACCTGAACCCTTTAAAACCATGAGACAAAACAAATCTCTCCTCCTTTAGGTTGTATTGTGTACGAGTGGTAGGAAATGTCACTCACACAAGTATCTGCCACACTCAGGCAGGGTGGTGAGTGATGGCAACGAGGAAGGTGATCCAGCAATGGGAGCAGAAAGAAAACGCCCAGGTTGGGTCCTTCTGAGTCTCGCTATCTTGTGGGCGAGACCAGTGTCCAGACACATGTTTGGAAAGCAAGGCAGAGTAAATTGAGGCTTAGTGAATTGAGAGGAAGGAGATTTACCAGGTAATCCCTGAGGGATGGCAAACTGTCTCAGTTCTTCTTTGACAAGGGCTGGGTGACAATTAAAAGTGGAAAACATTCACAGACCTTAGAATCCAGATTTTCTGTGGCGTTGATTGAAAGGAGAATAATTTTCTCAGCGTACTAGCACTCCGAGTAATACACGGGGTTTTTGTTCTGAAAATTAAGGAGTTTAACTTGCAATTTTTTCTAGTGCAAATGCTCCTTCCCCAGCTTGAAGGCCAGAGACTGAAAAGCTAGAGGGAAGATTGGATCCATTGGTAAAAGGTAATAGAAAAGTGTTTTGAACCAGAAACACATTTCTTGGTCATGCTGCAGAAAGTCCAAAGATAGGTGGTCCCACAGTATTTTGGTATTTGTGGTAGATGTCATTTTTCCTTTGTAATACCTCCTATTAGACACCAAGTCTATTTTTCATCCTTTGTATCAGTTTTGTATCTTGGGAATGCATCGGAAACAATGCTACAAGTTTGGAGCCTGAGATTCAAAGAGATCTTGAATATTCACACTTTCATTCTTACTCCCAGTTGGCCCATCAGCTGACCACAGATTCGTGAATAAGATAAGCTGAATATAGAGGACCCTGGTACCCAAGCAGAGCGCAAACTGCCAGCAAGAAAATCATCTGCTAAGTAAATGGTTGTTGCTTTAAGTAACCAAGTTGTGGGATGGTTTCTCACTGAGCAGAAGATACCAGGTGCAGCATCTCAGTGATATCATCAGGAAATAGGATCTTCCTGATGTTTTCCTGCCATCAGCAGTGAGTTAACAAGGGTTTGTGCCATGGTTGAGAAGTGGCCACTGCAGCTTCACGTCTTGTACCAGAGCACCATAAGTAGAAAAGACAGGCAAGGGATTGAGGAGGCTGCACAACTGCTCCAGCCTTTTGCAGAAGCATAAGCTTTCTCAGATAGCACCTGAAAGATTTCTCTTTGAGGCTTATTGCCTGTGACTGATCCCCATGGCATCTGTGAAACATCCCTGGCCAAGAGAAATGATACAGTGTACCATGATGTCAATGGCATGGTGACAAGATGTTTGGATTAACATTATTCCATTATTTTCTGTTTTTGCCTCTGGCGGCAGCCCTTGTCTCACCTATTTCTGGATCGGGTCGAATACAGTATGGAAATGATAGAGGATGGAGTGAGTTTTGAAGGCGAGAAGAGATGATAGTTAGCAAAGTGGCTACCCGTGAGAAGAAAGCTTTCTGACGGCAGAGGGAGAGAAAAAGGAGCAGGAGAATGCGTGCAATCTAAGCAAATGAAGCATAAATTTAAGAACAGTCATGTATAATGTAAGTCAAATGAGAAGACCAGTATGCAGGGAGTTGGGAGGATCAGAACTTCATTTTCCATATTTTGGGCATTTAATTTCGGCATAACAATGTATTTATTGGTAATGGAATTTCTATCAGGCTAGATCAAGCTGACCCAGCTCTCCTGGTCAAGAATTTGACACTGCAAAAAGCACTCCGAAGAATTTGGTTTGTGTAGACATTTAGAGAGAAGTACCGATTCCAAGTACAATTCTGAGGCAGAACATTTGGAAAGAGGGCTTTTCATGTGGTAATCAACACAGCAAGTAGCATTCTACTCATAAGGCCATTAATTGCACCAGTGTTTTTATGGTTATCATTCTGATAGTTAAAAAAAAAAAAGTAAGGCAGAAGGGTAGTGTTATTAAAAGAACAATTTATAATTGCAATTCCAAGATCTGGCAACTGATATACAGTCATTTTCTGTAAGAAGCTGTCCAAACAAGGAGTTTCACATCACCAGTGGAGCAAAATCAAATACTTGGAAGCAGGAAAACTCACAGCAACCTACAGCACATCGTTTGCTTTGGAGTGAGAGTTCCCTCACTGGGTACTTACAGGCCCTGCTACCCCTGATTCAAAATGTGAGCACAACAAATAGATTACATTTATATTATGAAGTAAAAAGGAATTTGGCATTGATTGAAATTTTTACAAAACAAACCAAATAAAACAAACAGGGATATTAACCCTTAAGAAGCTTTGGAAAGGTCATAGTGAAAAGCGTCCAAAATTTGAATTGCACATAAAGAAAGCTTAGACTCATTTGCTTGATGCTTGGTCCTTGTGTAAAGGAAAAATGAAGAAATGAAGGATGGAGAGAGGGCAGACAGAAGAAAATGCAAAAATGAATCAGTCAGGAAAATGTAGGTCTTGAAGTACACAGATCTGGACTTCATATGAGGAAAATGTTAATAAAATTTCAATCTTGTCCTCAATGAGAATAGCTTGTCTTCAAAAATCAAGTGCAAGTCTTCAAGGTAAATGCACAAGGTCATTGTCAGGAATGTTATGAGGAATACTCAAGTCACAGAGGGGAGTTGGACAACATAATATTTAGTATCTTTTTAAAGTCTGAGATAAGCTGGGCGTGGTGGCACACGCCTTTAATCCCAGCACTCAGGAGGCTGAGGTAGGAGGAGCATTGCAAGTTCGAGGCCGGCTTGGGCTACAACGCGAGCGCAAGGCCGGCCTGAGCTACACAGTGCGACCCTGCCTCAAAAAACCAGGGCCGGGAGTTTGGCTCAGTGATTTAAGCACCTGTCTGGCAGGTGCGAGGTTGTGAGTTCAATCCCCGGTGCTGCAAAACAAATAAAAAAAATAAAAAAATAAAGTCTGAGATAATCTTAGCTTTACTATATATAATACTAATTTACTTAATTGCCTGCATCAGAGCCAGTCAAAACTATACATAAACTGGCAGCTTTTTCTCAAAATCTCTACCTCTTCCTCATTCTATGTCAGTTATTTTCTTTTACTATCCTCTTTCTACTCTGTATAAATTCTTTCTCCTACCTCATGCCAATAAGACCACAATAATCATTCTCTCTAACACAACAAAGAAAGACAACCCTATTATCTCACTGACTTTATGTACTTGGGATTAAAAGCAGTGACTTCTCCCACTAGATCCATTCCTAACATGAGAGGGCTATGGAGGGAAGG
The DNA here is from genome assembly GCA_004363535.1 of Dasyprocta punctata. Classification (NCBI taxonomy): domain Eukaryota; kingdom Metazoa; phylum Chordata; class Mammalia; order Rodentia; family Dasyproctidae; genus Dasyprocta; species Dasyprocta punctata. The sequence goes on from RJWM01000691.1 coordinate 69,997, forward strand.
CCAGGGAAGAATGAAGGATCCTGTGAGTATGAGTTCTTCTTGTAGAAGGTACCTCTCTTCCATCACTCAAGACTTGTGACTGGTCATCTACGTTTGAAGTCCGCCTTGTCAATGACCGAAGAAACTTTCCAGGCCGGGGAAATTATTGCTAGTAAGAACTTTGAGTTTAGTTTTATAGATGGGTTTAACAGCATAATTATTTCTCATGTTATTTCAGGTAAAAAAATTATAATGCACACCACTATCCACTGGTATATGTAGTTTGTGCTTTATTTATATTTGCTGATACTACTAACAAACAGCACAAAACATGACCAGCAAGAGTGATTCAGATGCCAATCAGAAAAAGATTGCTTATTTAAATTATTTGTAGATCATTTGCCTAGCCTTACAGAATGGAATAATTCCCTAGATATGTATGAATACATAAGAGCAGAAGACACATTATCCCATGAACATAAATGAAAGTCTATTCAGTGTCTTGAATCAGACTTCATCAACTTTTGATTGGACACCTACAAAAATCTCCCAACCGCAGGCTCAGTCCTTTGAAGTCCCAATGTCCTTACTAGAGCACTTCAGATCATCTCATTGTGCTGCTTACAGAGCTCCAGCATCTCCCAGTGCCAGCAGAATAATGCTCAGCCTCTCTGCTGCACATCAAGCCATCGTGGACATCATACTTTCTTGAAAGTCACAACTTAAATACATCTTTCCCATTGTCTATCCGATAACTTACAATAATTTCCCAGAAATGTCAACATCTGCCAAGGGGATTCTTATTTCTTGCCAGGAGGGTAAACTCCTTTCTTAAGCCACAAGACCCTGTTATTTTTAGAAAACATGGTCAAAGCTCCCTGTCATTGATTCTTTTCTTATTTCTAGCCACACACCTCTCCTTTCCCCCATATGTGTCCCCAGTGGTGATGCCACAGCAAATTCCTCTTCCCATGTCACTTGTGTTTCTATTACTGCACACATTATGTTCTTTCTCTGTGAGTGGAGTCTTATTTTTATCCCACTGGGCATATTTCCACTCATCCTTAAGAGTTCAGTTCAATTATCACCTTCTATGACCTCAGGAGAAAGAATTATTTCCTCCTACCTCTATGCTTCAAAGGCATTTTGATACTATCCCCTTCATTGCATTTATCACATAATCTGATACTTTTAAACCAGTTTTCTGTTCTGGTTTCTGAGCTCTCTAAGAGTTTCATCACGGAAAAATAAATGATTGTGCTACAATGGGGACCTTAATTTGGGGACTTTCACTCAACTGATTATAAAAATTATGAATTATATATTGAACTTATGTAGAATTGTTATATGTTTTAATATATATTAAAGTGGCCTATACTTGCATTCAACAACTGTTTAAGTAATTGAAGTCAAAGGAAAACATTAAACTATAGAATTAGGAAACATTTCACATACTTTATACTTAATAAAGTACATAAGTAGGCATTCGATAAACTTTTGTTGGATTAACACTAAATAATAAAAATTAAAAAGAATATAAAGAGATTATAAGAATCAAATGTTTAGTTATCAATAAGATAGGTAACTTAATTTGGCAATTAATTTCAGAAATGGGTTCTAGATTGTTATAAGCAGCATTGATAAACTTTCTCTAAAAATTCAAATAATAAATAACTTCGGCTTTATGGGTGATGGAGTCCCTCTTACAGTTACTAAAATCTGCTGTTTTCATTCCAAAGCACTACAAAATGCCTGTGTTTCCATACTACTTTAAGAAAAACGGATTCTGCTCATAGGTTTCGGTTTGCTCACCTCTGGCAATGCACATTGCAAATCTTCTACCTAGGCCTGGGATGCTAGATCATCTACCAGAATCATTCACAGCTCTTCCATTGCATTAAAGACTTTTCCCTTCGATGTGATTTTTATAAAGACGTTTTAGTGATGTGTTATTTTTAAATACATGTCATTTTGCTATCCATGTCACTTGTTAATTTTCACCCTTTTTCCTAAAAATGTTAGTTTGTTTTTTACATTAACTTCTTTCATCCTTGACATGGTTTGTGTCTGGATATACCCCCAAAGTCTCATGCGGTCATGGGGTGGTGGGGAAGGTTTTCAAAGGTGGCTGAATCTAGTCTGTGTGATTGGTTCATTGTCTAGTGCTGGGATTGGCAGTGTGAGTGATGCACCCGCCCTGGGGCAGGTAACCTGCATTAAAGGAAGGGAAAGAGGCGTGCTTTACCTTTCTGACTTTTGCTATTGCCGCTTTTGGTATCTGCTGCAGCCTCCATGAATGGCTACCCCTCAGCCACACTACCCTGCCTCAAAGCCAGCTGAGTATGGACTGAAATCTCCAAAAATCGTAAGCTAAATAAACTTTCCCTTCCTTCATTTTGGGTGTCAGGTATTCTGTATCAGCAACAAGAGAAAAGCAACCAGGACAATCTTTGGAAACAATTGCTGTACCTGTGAAGTACAGATTGAATTTAATTTTCCCATATGAAAACCAGTTGTTCCAGTCCTTTTACTGACTAGTTCATTCTTTCCCATCTGATTTTCAGTATCACCACTCTTCTCCATCATGAATACATTGATTTCTGGGCTTTGTATTTAAGTCTGTGGGTGTATTTGTCTACCTCTGCACAAGTAACACATTATCTAGTAACACCAGTTTACCCTCATGGTTTATCAATCTGTTGCTTTTCACATGCATTTTAAATCAGTGTATTTCTGTACTAGGAGGGACCTAGTAGAATCCTCACAAATGCTCTGCATTTGTATACCATTGAAAAGAATAAATATATAATTTAGAAAATTCCTTCTATAACAGAGATATGTATCTCTATTCAGTTTTTTGTGAACTTAATTTTCTGACTGTTATGGGTTAAAAACTGGTGGTCAACTTAACACCAGCTGAATTACATCAGTATGGTGCTGAGTGTAGATGGTCCACCTGAAGAAAGTTGCTAACATAAATAGAGACGTGGAGAAGAAGAGCCAGGTGTTGTGGGTTCTCCTGAGTGTTGCTGTTTTGAGGCGTTGGTTCATCTGGAGGAGCTTGTCATGCTGGCTTCCCCAATATGGATTCGGCCATTATCATTGGACGAGTTCAGGACTTCATTGCTGACAGTGACTGTGCTTCACTTTGGGGGAGCTCTGCTCCTCACATTGAGCATCGCTTCCTGGCTCTGGAGGGAAAGATGTGTGCTGTTTCATCTCCAGAAGGTTTTCATGCTGGCTTCCTGACCTGATTCAACTGTTCTCATCGTTGAAGGAGCTCAGGACCTCACTGTCAGTGAGGAAGACTGTGATAATTTTCAGGGCAGCCCTGCTCCTTATTTTGAGCATGACTTCTCGGCTCCAGTGTAGAATCCTCAGCCTGCTACACAACTCCTTCACCCCTCTGGCGTAGACTTTCTAGCTTCAACCACTGACCTTTGGCCTTCCCACAGATCCATAAAATAGACTAGCATGAGTCCTTATCGGGAGATCTTAGATTTCCAGGTGGATTTGTGGGAGGCATTGTCATGGGCTCTGGGTCTTCAGCTGGACTCATGCAGGACATTGCTGTGAGATCCAGGCCGTTGGCTGAATATTCTGGGCCGTTGGCTGAATATTCTGGGTCTTTAGTGTTGTGGACAGATTTTCCTGCACTTTCTTGTGTTTAACTCTGGGTGACCATCATAAAACAGTATTATAAATTCTGTGTCCTGTATGCAATTGTTCTCCCTGTACCCCCTGACTACAACACTAACTTTCTCCAATCTAGTCTTGGATAGTTTTGTTATATTAACCCTCAAATACCTAACTGGCCTATTATACATGATTTTTTTTTTTTTTTTTTGGTATCAGCTATCAAACTCATAACCTACCACTTGCCAGGCAGGAGCTTATGCCACTGAGCTAAATCCCCAGCCTAGATGATCTCTTTTGTTAATACTTAGTGTTGAGAAACTCACTGATCTAGTCCTTATGTCCTTTCCTCTTTATGAATGTTCTCATTAACTTAAACAGTTTTTAGATTTTTCTCTGACTTCCATTGGAGATAATTATTTGATATGCAAATGACAACAATTTGATTTTTTTCCTTTCTAATATTCCAGTATGGTGCTTGTTAAATTAATGCACAGTAATTTTAGCATAGAAAAGATTCTTGAAAATATTATCATTAAAAGTAATGTTTGTTGTGGGTTTTTTATTTAAATTTTAAATTTTATTAATGTATCATAATAATTGTGCATATTTATGTAGCACAATGTGATGCTTTGTGTATACATTTGGTAATATTCAAATGAGGGTAAATAGTATATTCATTATCTTACACTTTTATTATTTAATTACATGAGTACACTCAAAATCCATTCTTCTGATTACCTTGAGATATATGATGCACCTTTGTTAACTATATTCACCTTATTGTGCTGAAGAATGCTAGAACTTATTTGTCCTAACAGTAACATTGAACCCACTAACCAATTTCCCCTCATTCCCCTTTTTCACTACTCTCCCCAGTCCTGGAAACCACTGTTTTATTTTTATTCTCTATGAAATTTACTTTTGAAAGTGAGTACTGAGAATTGAACCTGGATCTTCACACTGAGTTACATCCACAACCATTTAAAAATATTTTGTTTATTTTTTACTCTGTATAATTGGCTATGCAGGTTAATGGGTTTCATTTTGGCACATTCATATATGCACAAAATACACTGATCATTTTCATCATTCCATTACCCCCCTGCCCCAGCCTCTCCCCTGGTTTTTATTTTTTATTTTAAGACAAGGTCTTACTAACTCACTAAAGTTTCCAAGCCTAAGTTAAAACTTGTGAACCCCCTGCCTCAGCCTCCTAGAGTGCTAGGATTACAGACCTCAGCCACCATGCTCAACTGAGATCAGATTTTTTTTTAGACTCAGTGTATGAGTGAGATTATGTCATTTATGTTTGTGTACATGACTTTTCCCACTTAATCTTATGTTCTCTATGTTCAGCTATATTCCTGAAAATGTCAGATGAAAACTGTTTATGGCTCCATGACATTCCACATTTCTTTATTCATCAGTTGATGGACTTTAAGGTTGATTCCATATCCTGTTTATTGGAATCAGCAATAAATATATGAGGGCAGGTGTCTCTCTGACATGCTGATTTTATTTCTTCTGAGTATGTTCTTTTATATTGGTCTCTGCATCTGTTTTACTTCAGTATTGTGCTGTTTTAGTTTCTATAGATTTGTAGCATATTTTGAAGTCAGGTAATGTGGTGTCTCTATTCTTTTTGCTTGTTCTGGTTCTTACAGAAAGAGTTTTTAATTTTTCCTTATTCAATATAATGTTAGCTGTATGCTTGTCATATATGGCCTTTATTGTTCTGAGGTATATTCCTTTTTTTCACCTAATTTGCTGGAGTTTTTTGTTATAAAAGGATGCTAAATTTTGTCAAATGTTTTCTGCATTTATTGAAATAATAATTAATTTTTGGCCTTTGATTCTATTAACATGTTGCATACTATTTATTGATTTGCATTTGTTGAACCATCTTTGCATTCCTGGGATGAATCCCACTTGATTATTGAGAATGATCTTTTTCAATATATTATAGAATACTGTTTGCTAGTGTTTTGTTGAGGTTTTGGTATCTATGTTCACTAGTAATTTTGGCTGTACTAGCTGACAGTTTGTTTTTCATGTTTTGTTTTGTTTTTGTTTTGGTATCCTTATCTAACATTAGATTTGAGATAGAACAGACTTTATAAAACGAGTTTGAAAGAATTCCCTCTCCTTCAATTGTTTTAAATAGTAGGGAAAATGATATTAGTTCTTTAAATGTTTGACAGTGAAACCATCAGATCCTATGGTTTTCTTTGATGGGAGACCTTTTATTCCTAATTCAATTTCATTCATTGTTCATTATTGGTATGTTCAGTTTTTCTATTTCTTTATGATTCAGTTTTTGTAGTTTGTGTGTGTCCAGGAATTTATTCATGTCTTCTAGGATGTCTAATTTGTTAGCAAACAGCTGCTCTCTTAGGATCTTTTACATTTCTGCAGTATCAGTTATAATGTCTACAGTTTCACCTCTTATCTTATTTACTTGAATCCTCTTTTTTTCTCTTTCATTTTTGCTTAATCCAGTGAAAATATGGTTGGTTTCATTGATGATTTGCAAGTTTTAGTATCTATTTTATTTCTTCTGTGACCTTTATCAGAGTAAGTTTCTTTCTCTTCTTCCCTTGCCATTTTTTATTATGCATAAATTCTGATTTCAACCCAATACCTCTTAATCTTCCTAGTTTCTCATGGCCTAAGTATCTTCATTGCAAATATCAACTCACATCTTATATCAAGTCACTTTATTTTTTACTGCTAGTATATACTTTAAACAATATACATGTTTGCCACCTACTGTATTTTGTCCATAGTCTAAGAGACCATTATAGTATAGAAAATTACTTCTTTGTCTCCTAGCTGACCTCTTGCCATTTTCTTTCTTTTCTTTTTTTTTTAATCTGGTCTTTCTTCTTTCTGTAGCCAAATAAAGTTTTTTAAGTGTAAATGAGATCATGTCACTCCTCTTAAAACAAGAACCAAAGAAATCATGAATTTCTCAATGCACAGAGTTAAAATAAAAGAACTTTAATATCTACCATGTTTTCAGAGTCCATATTTCCTATCTCTCCAATTTATTTTCAACCAATCCTGAGTTCCAACTGCACTGAACTGTTTTGATCCTCAAAGACTCCACATTCTCCCCTGCTACAGAGCTTCACCTCTGAATCACCTTATCCCTGAAAGAGGCCGTGCTATTTCTGCCAAATCTCAGGTTAATCATCACTTAACCAGAACTGCTTTCTCTACTGCTAATTTATGTCTCCCCATAAATTTATTGTGTGTGTAAGCACTTACTACAATTTAAAAATTGAAATAAATTTTATTTATTATTTCTTACTTATGTTTTTTGCTTATTTAATCCTTTGTAAAAACAAGATACAAGCATGTGCCTAAACTGTAACTTTGCAGGAAGGACCAATATATATATTTGAATGGAAGGACCCAATATATATATTTGAATGGAAAAATGATTAGATGCTGAACAGTGACCCACAATTCAAAACACAGTGTTGGGCAGCCATTTTTGTCAGTTTTTTGCATTTCTTTGTTTAAATAATTTTCAGTTTTCCTTAAACTTGCAATGCATCATAAAATATGTCTTACTACCAAGGAATAAAAAATTCTTAGGGAAATCACAGAAGCTTCCCTCACCTACACAGCCTAATTATTTAATGATGTTACTAAGGAAGAATTCCCAAAGAGATCATCCATTAAATCATCTACTTTTATGAAATAAATTCCATAATAGCAATAATGTTTTTAAGTTAATTAGTACAGTTAAGTAGAAGCAGAATACAAATTGTTTGGATTTTAGATGCATTAGGGTCAATCATTTAAATAAATCAAATGGCAAGTCCCAGGTGTGGCCTTATAGTTGTCAGTAAATCTTATTATAGGCCAGTGGAGTTTTTTGTATTCATTCTCTAGTGAACAGAATTAGGCAGAAGGAAAGATGAGTAATCGACACTCTTAAACTTCAAGCTACAGTGCAGAGATGATAATACTTGCCTTACAGTGTTGTGAGGATTAATTAAAATAATGCTCAGAATGTCTGGATAATATTGGTACATAAAATAATAATAATAGTTATCATTTTTGATTACTTTATTATTGCTATTTCATCCTCTGGAAACCATATGTAAATTATATTATTATGGAGATAATCAAAGAGCAGTGGATGACTTACTAAGGTGATCATTTTGAAGCAACTAGAAAATCTTTGAAAGTTTCGCTGATTCTTCTCATTGCCAGCTGGATAAAATCCCAGTTTTCTAGCAGGGATTTCAGTGTTCCTCACAAGCAATGGTCAAAGAATAGAGCAATTTAAGAAGAAATGCAAAAAGTCAGTAAGTACTACATTAATTCTTGGTATCACTTAAAGAAATTTAACTTAAAACAATGGCATGCTATGTTTCATTATCAAGTTAGCAAAGTTGTTTTGTGATACTATTTATTGCAGGTGATGGTAAAATGAAACAGGGGCTCTAATGTTACTGCTTGCAGAAGTATAAACTAGTTAAAACTTTGAAAATATTAATACGTCTCAGTAACTTAAAGTCAGCGTTACATTTTTTTGCCCAATGTTTCCACATCTAATGACAACTTGTAGTGTTTGAGCCAAGAAATGACATAGACATCTCATGTACATTATCTCAGAAAAACATTTATGGAGAACCTGATCATCATACCATTGCTGATAACTTCAAAAACTTAAAAACAGTATAAAATCCATCAGTGTATGAATGATTGCATTCATTGTGATGAGATATGATGCAGCCATTGAAATTACGATTATGAAGAAGGGATAATGTATAATCATTATAATCATATATTAATTGCAACATTATTTTAAAATCACAATACAAAGAATTATGTCCACAGTTATATTTTAACAGTAGTTAAAAACATGAAAGAAAGATTGAAAATGAACACTAAAATGTTAGCAGTAATTTCTACTAAATGTTTGGATTATGAATGGTTTTAAAATGTTTTCATTTATGCTTTCCTAAATTTTTAATGCTAGTTTGTAGCATTAATTTTGCAATCAGGAAAAAGTTTTAAATTATGTAACCAAACCTAGTATACCCCTATCAGCAGGCCCTTGGTAATTTCAGCCTACATTTCCAAATTTATCTCATACCACACTTCCACTGCAGAACATTTATATGTATAAAATTTCTTTGTTGCATTTCCTTTGTCCCATTCCCTTTTTGACTCATTCTTTAAAACCTAGCTCAAATAATTTCCTCCTCAAAGAAAAGTCCGTATCAGGCAAAGAGTTTGGTTCTTCTTCTAGAAGTTCGTTGCTCTGGGGCACATTTCCAGAATAGCACTCTTCTCTCCATCTCATGCTGTGGGATGTTAAACAGTCTACTTTGCATCCGTCTGCTATCTTCTCATGACACTTTAGTGCATAGCGTGGGGTTAGCATGTTTGATCGATGACAGATAGATGCACTGATAGAGAGTTAGATAAGGATGAATGGATAACGGTATTATATGAAGTAACTGAAGTTCACAGTACAAGACTGGCTGAAGAAAAAGGGTCTGTAAAATAAGAGTGATCAATATGCAAAGTATTTAAAATATTTAAATAATATGAAATACTTTGGCTAAATAATATCAATACCATATTTGACCAAAAAAAAAAAAAAAGAAAGAAAGAAAGAAATTAAGATATAAATCCCAGCCGGGCGTGGTGGCGCACGCCTTTAATCCCAGCACTCAGGAGGCTGAGGTAGGCGGAGCGTTGTGAGTTCGAGGCCGGCTTGGGCTACAACGCGAGTGTAAGACCGGCCTGAGCTACACAAGTGCGACCCTGGCTCAAAAAACCAGGGCTGGGAGTTTGACTCAGCGGCTTACGCGCCTGTCAGGCAGGCGCGAGGTTATGAGCTCGATCCCCGGTGCCACACACACACACACAAAAAGATATAAATCCCTTCTTTTAAATAAAATCTATAAGGGTCATCGAACCAAAATATAATGACCAAGATTTTTGTATTAGTGTAGTCCCATATGGAATGTTGGCTTTCTGGGAAATATTTGCATCTTTTGCAGTAAGGTTTTGTTTTGAATTTTAAAATTCTTCGCAGTCCTTTAAACAGAGGTTAATCTTGAAATAACATCAGACCAGAGAGCTGAGCAAGCTGAGCTATAAAGCATTTTTTTTTAGACCTAGGAATCCTTTCCACAGTGTCCAAATACTATTTTTCATCCAACTTGTAGAAAAGTTTGCAACCTGCCCTAATTTTTACCAATGAGTCTAATTGACTTGGATTAAACTGCAGGGAAGATGAGAACATAAATTTCATTCCTTTCATTCCTTGTAATATTAAGGTTTGTATTCTTTCCTGCTGTAATAACCTCTAGACTTCAACAAAATTGAAAACCTTTAAATAGCCTTTCACAACCTTTCAGTGGAGTAATGAAGTTTTAAGTGTTCACTGGGGATTTTTCAGTTCAGAAAAATCTAAGCAGCAGTAGATATTAAAATCTAATGTTTACTTCAACTCTTTTACAGCCTAATGGGTTTTTCTGACAGTGTAATTTTTAAAAGGTTGGGTTTCATTTATTAATATAGTGTACTCATGCTGGAAACCTTTCTTCTTTAAGGACTCTGATGGGAGTCTTACAGTTAAACTTTGGTTGAAAGCCAGAGGGATCAGCAGGAAGAGGGAAAACAGAAACCTGTAAAAGAACTCGGGGAAGCTGGAGCCAAGCAGATTGTTTTGGGTTTAGAAAATGGGGAAAAGTCCTCGCTTTATGCCTTACACACTACAGGAGGTGCAAAAACAAACGCAGGATGTGGAGCCCTGATGTGCACATAATTCTGAGTATGTGAGCCACTGGAGTCCACGCAGCTGCTCACCAACCAAAAGGTCTGCCTAGGTATCCAGCTGTTTGTTAAGCTGGTGAGAGCAATCCTCTCCTTCTGGAGCTGCTCTACTAGGGGCCAGTGAGTTGGTATTTAGAAACCAAGGGGAAATTGCAGGGTGAGCCACAGGCAAACCTATATTTAAGCAGAGAGAGGAAATGATTTGGAAAGGTTTCATTTTAAATACTCTGTGCTGAAACCACTATGCAGGAAAGAATGAGTGAGCTCCAAAGAAGCGGTTAAAAAAAATGCTCCTTCTCATCTGCATAATGTCTCAATGTATTTAACATAGATTTGCAAGATCAGTAACTGGAGAGGAAAGCAGCAACATTTATTTCCACTGACGATGATGTAGCAAAGCTACTCTCAGGTATATATATTATCCAGCATGCTATTTTAAATGATAAACTAAAAGTGCCACTTGAGGATGTAATTGAAAATAATATTGTGAAGTGAAGGAGCTTGATGGTCGTAAAGGACGGGGAGTTTGACATGTTTTTCATCTTCACATTTCACAAATAGATGGTATTGTTCTCATGTGTATATATGTAGCTCCAAAACTGGAATCTTGCCCTAATAGACAAGGCAATTTCAGAAAATGTGGAACAGGTACTAAATTATTCTTTAGCAAATTTATAATAGATTCAGGACTCATTATTACTATTTGAGACATGTTTATAATTTTTTAGAGAGCTTTACAAAATCAGATAAACAAAGTCAAAGATAAAACCTCCTATGATCCTAAACATGAAAGAAAAGATAGTATTTGGAATCTGACCTTTCAGTGAATTTTACTCAGCATCTTACCATGAAGACTTCTAACTATGTCCTCTTCTATAACATAATGACTGCATAATGTTACCTTGGTTGTTTCACAGTAAAATTTTGGTAAACAGTCCAAATAAGAATTATTGTAAATTATTTTTATTCTCTCCAAAAAGCTCTTGTTTGCGTGATTAACCCTGACTCCTCAGTGAAGATCTTGGTACTTTCTCCAGCAACCTTGGTAACTGCCTATTTGGGGTTATCATAAACTTAACACATCTCAAAAAAAGTTCCCCATCTTCCTTTCAATTTCTCATTTCCACCTGCAGCAGGTTCTCATCTATTTGCACCTGCTTCTTACTTTTCCACCATATCTAGCCCCTGCAGTCTGTTATTAAGTAAGGTACATGCAGTACTTCCAAACATTTTTAGTACTTGCAAATATTTTCAAGCATTCACCATGCCATGCTAGTCTATTGTCATTAATTATATGATCTCTAGTCGCTCTCCTTTAGTAACCATATAACCCCTGATAATCAAATGATCAATTGATTGTTTGAATGACACAAAAGTCAGTCATTCAAAGAGTATGTATTACATGTTCATTGTGCACTAGGGACTGGAGATGTGAAATGAAATTACATCTTTCTTTACTCAATGAAGTAAGACTAGAAATGCAGCATTTTTGCTTGGATTTTATGTGTCTTCCTAAGATTCATGTGGTAAACACCCATCCCCGGTTTGTTGCTATTGAGAGATGGCAGACCTTTAAGAGTTAGGGCGTGGTGGGAGGTCTTAGATCATCAGGGATGTGCCCTCAAAAGACATTAAGTGACACTAACCCTTTCCTCTTCTTTTTTGCTTCGTGCACATGAGCGGTTTTATTCCACCATAGACTCCTGCCATGAAGTGCCACCACATGCCCAAAGTAACATTCAAACTGATCAGGGCCTGAAGTTGCTAAATTGTAAGCCAAATATATACGATCTCTGACTAAATTGGTTATTTCAAGCATCTTATTTCAATAATAGAAACTCTGACTACCATCTAACCATTGCAAAGTCATCGTGATTTGCAGTATTGCAGGTATATGCAAATTTCATTAAGAACATAAAGAAGGAACACTTAGGCCTTTCTGAAAGAGTCAGCAAAGTTTCCATCTTTTTAAATAAAAGTATTTTTAGTCACACACACATAAGCCTAGTTTTCTTCTGTTGCATAAAAGGGCAAAACTCTGGCTTGCTTCTGGGTCAACAAAATTAAAATCCCCCCAACCTGCCCAATCTTACCTCCACCTTCTCTACACAAACCCTACACTCCAGGTCCCTTCCTTAACACCCTGACTCTGTTATTGATTATTCTTTCCTTCTACCCAGGACACCCTTTCTATGCCCTTCTGACACTCCAGTGCTCCCTGTCTGTCAGGTCTCTTTCATGCAGACCTCTTCAACATGCCAGGCAACATGAACCTTCCCTTGCTCTAGGCTTCTCAGGCAATTACTGTAGAGTTTTCCATTTTGCTTAACTATTGTAGTTTTTTGTCCTATATTTCTAAGTAGATTGTTGGAACTTAGAGAAATGATTTTTTTTGTACCCCCAGTGTATGGCAAAACATTATGTACATCATGAGTCAGGAAGAACACTCCTCCTGGGAGAATAAATAAGTAATTGCATGAACTATTTAACTTATATATAGCTTTCTATTGTTAATTTAGTACTTCAAGACTGAATCTCAGTGCCCATTATTTGATAATGCAATTCTTGCATAATTATTCTATAGAGCACACACACACACACACACACACACACACACTTTTTCATTTACCCAGAGTGACTCAAAGAGACTCCTGAGCAAAGAGCATACAGCCTACAGTGTGATAAATATTCTGTTCTAAGAAACAAATGATGCCAAAGAATACAACATTCTTAGTGAAACATAAGTGTAGGAGATCAGGAAGGGCTTCTCAGAGGTAGTAACATTTAACATGTATGCTGGAGGGAAATAGGAACTACCAAAGTAAAGACAAAATGTTAGGTGAGAGAGAAAACAAGCCTAAAGACTGATGGGCACAATAATAATGTCATAATTGAGAACTTTGTTAAATTTCCATGTGGCTGGAATATAAAATGGGGGAAATGAAAGATGGCACTTGGGATGTAAGTGAAATAGGTGAAAGTAAGGTCCTGTGAAAGCCATTGAACCTAACCAGACTGGGAGCCTTTTAAGGGATCCCAAACACTGGATTACAAGAGCACCTTTGCATTTAGAATTTCACTTGGGCAAAGTGGGGAATAGGATAGGCAAAAGTAAGATAAAAAATTAATCAGATGAGATAGGAGTTTTCTGCTGTGATCTCAGAGGAAGATGATGAAGGCCTAAACTTAACTACTGTGGATCAAACAACTGAAAAGTAAAGAACTATTTCAGAGAAAGAATAGAAAAAAATATGATGCCAAAGTACAAAAACAACAAACTCAGTAGCTGGTTTTGGATAGCAGGGATTCTGGAATTGGGCAGATTTGGTTTGAGTTTTGGCTCTTGATTGCTAGCTGACTTGGGTGAGTTGCTCAACCCTTTCCCGCTCAGTTTGCATATCTGTAAAGTGGTGACTACAGCTGTCTCACAGAATCTGGTGCTATGGTCTGAAAGCTTGTGTCTCCTCAAGTTCTTATGTTGAAATACTAACCCCCAATGCAATCATATGACAAGTTGAAGCATTAGAGAGAAAATAAGGTTATGAAGGAGACTAGTGCCATTTAAAAAAAAGGCCCCAGAGAGATCTCTTCTCCTTTATACTAGATGAAGTTAAGTAAAAAAAACCACCATCTAGCTTTTCTTTGTTGGTAGGTTTTAAATTGCATCTTCAACTTCATTAACTGATACTGAGTTTTTGAGAATTTTTGTAATTTCTTGATTCATCTTTGGTAATTCTTATGTATCTGTATGTTTCTCCTGTTTTCTGTATTATTTGAACACAGGTTCTCAGCATAGGTATTGATGATCATCTGGATTTTTGCAAGATCTTTTGTGATTTCACTCTTTTCATTCTTAATTGCATGGATTTGGTTCTCTCCCCTTTTTGGATAATATTGGCAAAGGGTTTGTCAATTTTATTTAATCTTTCAAAGAACCAACTCTTTGATTCATTGATTCTTTGTATTGTTTTTTTAGTCTTGATTACATTAATTTCTGCTTTGATTCTTTTAATTTCCTCCCTCAGATGAAGTTTAGGCTTGACTTGTTCTTTTTATAGAAACTTGATATTTAACATTAGGTTGTTTATTTGAGCTTATTCTGTTTTCCCAATGTGAGAATTCACTGCTATAAATTTGCTTCATAGGACTAATTTCATCCCATAAGTTCCAGTATGTTTTATTGGCATTATCATTTAATTGTAGAAACTGTCTAATTTCTTCTTTAATTTCATGCATGACCTATTGGTTGTTCAGGATAGTGTTATTTAATTTCCATTTGTTTATAAAGTTTTTGTGGCTTCTTTCACCATTGATTTCCAATTTCATTGTAAGAAGGTCTAATAATATGCATGGGATAATTTCAATTCCTTTGCATTTACTTAAGCATATTCTATGAGCTAGTATGTGGTCTATTTTGGAGAACACTCCATGTGCAGCTAAAAAGAATAGGTATTCTGTTGCTGTGGGATGGCACACTCTGTAGACATCTATTAAGTCCATTTGTTCACAGGTTTATTCAGTTCTGATTTTTTTTGTGAATTTTTTTGTCTAGTTGATTTATCTGTTTGCAACAATATTGTACTGAGATCCCCCATTACAGTTGTGTTAGTGCTTATTTGATTTTTCATGTCCATTAGTATTTGTTTTATATAGTAGCATGTGCTGGTATTTGGTGCATATATATTAATGATTGTTATCTCTTCATCTTGGAGCACTCCCTTAACAAGTATGTAGTGACCCTCTTTGTTTATTTTTATCAGTCTTGGCTTGAAATCCACGTTGTCTGCAAGTAGAATAGCTACACCAATCTTTTATCAGGTTTCTGTCACTTTGAGTATTATTTTCCATTTTTTGGCTTTCAGACTATGAATTTACTTTTGAGTTAAACATATTTCTTGTGTAAAGCATATTAATAGATCTTGCTTCTTAATCCATTCTGTCAATCTGTTTCTGGTGAATTGAGACAATTTACATTGGTGGTTGTAACTGATACAGATTGATTTGTCCTTGTCACGTTATTTTCCTGTTTTTGGTTCCTTTTCTTTCCATTAATTGCTCCCCTTATCTGGTAGATTTTTTCTGTTGGTGTTCATGGAATTGTATCTCTTTCTAGAATATCCTCAGAATATTTTGGAGTGCTGGTTTTGTGGTCAAGAATATCTTCAGGTGTTTTTTTGTCATGTATGTATCTTATTTTTCCATGAATTTTGGAAGTTAGTTTTGCAGGGTACCTAAGTGTGAGTTGGAGTTTGTTTTCTTTTATTACTTAAAATATTTCACTCTAAGCCCTCCTTGACTTAAGAGTTTGTGTTGAGAAGTCTGCTGTGATTCTGATGGGCTTTCCTTTATAGGTGGTTCATTTCTTTACTCTTTTCCTTTTAGGTGCTTCATTTCTTTTAATATTCTGCTCTTGTGATGAATTTCTGGAATCATGGCTAATTGAAGTTCTGTATGCCTCATTTATATAGGAGTCAAATTCTTTTTTCATGCTTGGGAAGTTTTTTGCCAGTGCTTCTGTGAACAGGTTTTTTATGTTGTTTGCACTGTCTCCTGCATTTTTGTGGACTCTGATCAATCTTATGTTGTTCTTTGCATCATCTTGCAGATTTGAATTGATATTTTATGGCCCTTTGCTATTTTTAAGAAATATTTCACTAACCACAATCCTGTCTTCTAGATCTGATATTCTGTCCTCACTTTGGTTCATTCAGTTGCATATACTTTCATTAGAATTTTGAATCTCCTGGATACCTGTTTGAATATATTTCATGGATTCTGTTTCTTTCCAATGTTGGGCATTCATGGTTTCCATCATTTTCACAAACTACTCTATTTTTTATCTGTATCTACTCTTGATTCCCTAATGAAATCCTGCATTGTGATCACAATCTTTTTTTATCTGATAAATTGTTTATGATATGATTTCACCTTTGGCCTCATTCATCTATTTTGTTACTTCTGCTGCTACTATTTCAGAAAATTCAGTTGTGTCATTTCTGATATCCTCCACTTCATTGTCCTCGGTATTTGCCCTGGGTGGGCTGGAGGTCTGAGGGTTCATCTTCCTTTCACATCTTGACATTTTCTATTTTTTATAGTTTTTTTTCGGTGTTGATGTTTGTAAGTTGCTTATGTTAGGTAGCTTTATCACTAGGATCAATGTCTCCCTAGGAAAGATATCTCCTAGGTGTAGCTGGCTCTTGGCCTTTGAGTCTGTTCCAAGATCCTACCTTCCCACTTTGCTAGAGATGAGAAGTTGCTGTCTACTTGGGCCAATGTCCAGTCCATTGGTACTGGATTGTGGTAATGATTTTGACCCTAGACAGTCATAATATTGTCATACAAGAATCACAACAGATATGGTACCCTGGCTAAATAGTACAAAAGCATCAGTCACAATCTAGAGACTGAAAAATTGTGGCAATTGTCAATTTGGTACCATTAACCATAGGAACAAGATCTATAGTTACATAACAAAATCCAACGCAAACCAAGAATTTGTATTTCCTTTAGCAGCATGATTTGAGGAGGGGGGGGGTTAAAGAGTATAAGGAGAAAAATAGAGAAATAAATGAAGAGAAAGATAATAGAAACAAGGCTGAAGGGCAAAGGAAGTCACCCAAGTTTTGGAATGCTAGAGAAGAAGATTTGAGAGGAACAATGAAGAAGAAGGTATAAGAAGATCAAAGTGAACCAGAAAAACTAAGGAAAATGTTCATTCACATAAGAAAATGTAAAAAAGTCAAAAGATAAACAAAAATGATGGGGGAGGAGATGATGACCAAAAGAAAACAACAGAGTTAAAAACCTAAACAATCAAGAAAACAAATTAGAAACAGAAAAAAAAAAAGCTGAAATTTCTCCAATCTCAGGTCTGCAACTATCTTCTGGTGTTTTCAGTTCTGTGCTTGTGTCTAAGACAGAATCCAGATCTGTGTGAGGTGTGCAGAAAGATTAGTCCTGGGTGCAAGACTCTCTCATCCAACCTGCAGTAGGGTCAGCAGGCACCAACTCTGCTCTTCTGTCTCCACAGACTTACACATTGATCTTGGCTCTGACTGTGGAGGCTGGGGCCTGAGTCTTCAACCAGTCTTCGGGGTGTCCCTTGGTAGCCTGTCCATGTAGTCTCCTTACCCTATATGTCTCCACAGCCATTGCTCAATTAGTTGCTATAAGCTTTCAACCCTTACACAAGGAGCCCAATGCTGGAGCAAAACTGTTTCTCAGCTGGCCACTTCTGGCCTTTGCACAGCCTCTCTGCTGGCATGTCTGTTTTCTCTCTCACACCACTAGGAGCAGGGTGTATGTGGGAGTGCTGTGGTTGCACTCACTACCTCTGCTGCCACTGAGGTCCCTCAGCTCACTGTCCATAGAGGTTGCGATTAGCCACTACTGTGCACAGCCTTAACTGCTCTGCTCCACTGGTGTGTTTCTCCCTGGAGGGCTCTGGGCTTGCTCACACCTGATATGTCTCTGATAGTTCACAACTCAGTCAGAGTTTTCTCTTTAATCTTTCATAGTCTCAAAACAAACTGGCAGATCATTGGGGAGGGAGAAGCTTCCTGGTCACTTGTCGCTGCGCATACTGGCAAAATATGTTAGCATGCTGCAATGTTCTCTGCTTGGAAGAGTATAAAAAAAAGTCTATCCTGTGTGATTTGGTTTTGCCATGCTATCTGGGTTCCATCTGCTTTTTGAGAATGTCTGGAATGGCAGTTCTTGTGCAGCATACAGGCAGAGTTCCCCCAGGCAACCTTGTGGACTGCTTCACCTTTTTTTATAAACTCCTATGCCTGTGTTTTGTTTGATCTGAAACTCTCTTATTTCTGATTAATTTTGGCCTCAGTTTGGATGTCCCTCCCTTTCTTCTGGTTACCTGTTTTTAGTTGATATTCTCTGAGCACATCCTCCTCATGTCGAATCCCCAAAAGTGTTTTTTTTCTTGCAAGTGTTTTATGGCCTGGCTCAGATAGAGCATACACTTATGTTTGAAGAGCCTTTCCTAACAATTATTATTACTCTAATGAAAAGCTTAATCCCTATGTATTTCCCAGTTTTTAGTTTCAGATGAATGGCAAAATGGTAAATCATGTGGCAAAATGGTAAACTAGTGGAATTACTGCAGTGACCACATTCATCTTTTACTCTAGTGGTTAACTATGATTTTCTTTTGGTGATCTTCATTAAACTCTATCATCCTTTGCTTGTTCTTTGTCTTGAGTACCTTTGAACTTTCCTGGATCCATTGTTCTCCAGCATCCTCATTGAGAGGAGTACTGAGCTATCTAGCAATATAAAAAAAATCCACTCCTTAAAATTCAAGTATGCACATAATGTAGAAGCACAGTGGTTCTTCCCCCCAGATTTGGTGGACACATGACTCAAACTGGTTCAAACAGTCTTCTTCAAGAGTTTTAGCAGTGCCATAATAATACAGGTTCTCAATATATGGAGACAACATGACTAACACAGGGCGAGCCTCATTCAGAGCTATTCAGAGAAATTCAACTAAAACACAGATAACTGGAAGGAAAGAAAGGACATATGCCCTGAAACTAAAATCAGTCTGACATAACGGACTAATAGATCAAGCAAACATTAGTTAAAGGACTTCATTCAATGACCAGCCAGTCCACCCGGCTGCCGGCGGGTCATAGGATACAGACAACTGCCTGCCATACTTGGAACATTAAAACAAGAAGAAAAAAAGGATCTATTAAAATAATGTGGCTAAATCAAGTCATACAGGATAGACTTGGATTTAAAGTCCCCTGCCTCTTCTGCCTTCCTCCAAACAGAAGATGCTACAGTCAAGCAGTAAATTCTGCTGACATGAACTGCTTCCTTGCTTCAAGGCAAGAAGAAGTGTGGGTGAAGAATTTCAAGTCCTGAAAGAAAGCAACTTCCAACCCAAATTGATGTACCCTGCAATACTATCTTTCAAAATTAATGGAGAAGCAATATACTTCCATGACAAAGAACAGCTGAAGAAATTCATGACTACCAAACCAAAAATACAAAGGGTACTGAAAGATATTCTAGACAGAGATAAAAATGACCACAATTCCAAGAACAACAACAGAAAGAAACCACCAAGCAATTACACAGAGGTGAAAAGTATGGAACCAACTGCAAGAAAATAACATGACAAAGATAAGCCAAAACGTATCAGTTATAACCATCAATATAAATAGCCTCAATTCACCAATCAAAAGAAACAGACTGGCAGAATGGATAAAGAAAAAAGATTCAACAAGAAGCACATTTAACTCAAAAAGAAATTCATAGACTAATGTCAAAGGATGGCAAAGAATAATCCATGCAACAGGAACCAAGAAAAAATCAGGGGTAGTTATTCTGTTTGTGGATGATGTGAACTTCAAAGCAAGAATGATCAAAAGCAATAAAGAAGATCACTACATACTTGTCATTGGAAAACTTGTAAAGGAAAAGATAACAATCATAAATATGTAGGCGCCAAATACGGGAACATCCAACTATATAAGATAAATGTTAATTGACATGAAAAATCAAATGAACAATAACACAATTGTAATGGGGGACCTTAATACCCCACTGTCACAGATAGATCAACCAGACAAAAATCAGCAAAGAAATATCAGAACTGAACCAAACCTGTGCACAAATAGACTTAGTAGATATTTACAGTGCTCCACTCAGCAACATCAGAATACACATTCTTCCTAGTTGGACATTGGACATTCTCTAAAACAGACCATATACTAGCCCATAGAACATGCTTAAGTAAATGCAAAAGAATTAAAATTATCCTATGTATATTATCTGAACACAGTACAATTAAATTGAAAATTAATGGCAAAAGAAACTGCAAAAACTCCATAAACACATGGAAATTGGATACCACCCTCCTGAACAACCAATGGGTCACAGATGAAATTAAAGAAGAAATTAAACAATATCTACAATGAAACAAAAATGCAGATAAAACATACTGGAACCTGTGGGACATAATGAATGCAGTCCTAACAGGGAAATTTATAGCAGAGACTCAGGTTAGGAAAACAGAATGGGCACAAACAAACAACCTAAAATTGTACCTCAAACTTCTAGGAAAAAAAAAGAGCAAGTCAAGCCCAAAGCCCAGAGAAAGGAGCAAATGTAAAGATCAGAGCAGAAATTATGCAATTGAGACTATGAATACAATATAAAGAATTAATGAATTGAAGAGTTGGTTCTTTGAAAGAATAAATAAAATTGATAAATGCTTAACCAATCTTATCAAAAAAGGAAAGAAAAATTGAAAATCAGAAGTGAGGATTGAAAAGACTGAAATCACTACAGATCCTGTAGAAATTCAAACCATCATCAACCATACATACTTTAAAAATCTTCAATTTCATAGGATGGAAAGCCCAGAAAAAATGGATAGATTCCTAGATATGTTTGAATTACCACAGCTGAATTGAGAAGACATAAAGCTTCTGAATAACATAGTATCAGTCAATTAAATTGAAAATGTAATTAAAAGCTTAACCAACAAAGAAAAACTGAGGTCCTAATGGATTCACAGCTGAATTATACAAGAAGTTTAAAGATTTAATAGCAATACTCCTCAATCTCTAATGACATTGAAAGGATAGCAACACTCCCTAACTCATTCCTGAAGGAAGTATTACCCTGATACCAAAACCAGAGAAAGACCCAACCAAAAAAAAGAACTACAAGCCAATTTCTCTATTGAACATAGATGCAAAAATCCTCAATAAGACACTAGCAAACAATGCAGCAAATCATCAAGAAGATTATTCACCATGACCAAGCAGAATTCATCCCTAGAATACAGGGATGGTCCAACATACACAGATCAATAAATGTAGTACAGCATAGTTAACAGAGCCGAAGATAAAAATCACATAATCATCTCAACAGATGCAAAAAACCTTACAAATGAAGTAAAGGATCTATATATTGAAAATTATAGTACTCTGAAAAACAAGATCAAAGGGAATGTCAGAAAATGGAAACATATCCCTTGTGGATAGGAAGAACCAAATTAGTGAAAATGGCCATATTCCCAAAATTGTTACATAGAGTTAATGCAATCCCAATCAAAATATCAATAGCATACCTCACAGAACTAGAGAAAACATTCCTAAAATTCATCTGGAACCAGAAGAAATCTAGAATAGCAAAGGCAATCCTGGGCAACAAACGCAAGGCAGGAGGCATTACAACCTCTGACCTGAAATCATACTACAAAGCTACTGTGACAAAATCAGAATGATACTGGCAGAAAAAATAGATCTGATGACCAGTGAAACAGATTACAAGCTGCAGATACAATTACAAAAACACTCAGCCACCTTATCTTTGACAAAGGGGCCAAACATATTCACTGAAGGAAGATAGCCTCTTCAATAAATGGTGCTGCAAAGACTGGCTCTCTACATGCCAAAGAATTTACTAGACATGCACTAAACTAACATCAAAATGGATCAAAGACCTAAATATTGGAACAGAAACACTAGATCTACTGGAAGAGAAAGTAAGTAGAAATCTTAAAGACATAAGGGTAGGCAGAGAATTCATAAACAAAAGCCAAACTACATGGAAAATACTTCAAAGAATCAACAACTAGCATCTCATCACATTAGGAAGCTTTAGCACAGCAAAGGAAATCACCAGTTAAGTGAAAAGACAACTCAGAGTGGGAAAAATTTTTAGCCAACTGTCCTTCAGATGACAGACTTCTATCTAGAACATATAAAGGATTGAAAAACCTCAGACCTCCACAAATTCAAAGACACAATCAAAAAATGGGCCTTGAAGACGAATACAAGCTTCTCAAGGAAGAAGTACAAAC
The DNA here is from genome assembly GCA_004363535.1 of Dasyprocta punctata. Lineage (NCBI taxonomy): Eukaryota > Metazoa > Chordata > Mammalia > Rodentia > Dasyproctidae > Dasyprocta > Dasyprocta punctata. Next base: position 92,270 of record RJWM01000691.1, read on the forward strand.
CCCAAATAAATACATGAAAAAATGTTCAACTTCACTGGTCATTTGAAGGATGCAAATTTAAATGCCTCTGAGATTCCATCTCACCCCAGAAATATTAGCTATCATCAAAAGATCAACCAATAACTAATGCTGGCGGGGCTGTAAGGTAAAAGAACCCTTTCTCTATTGTTGGTGGGAGTGTAGATTGGTACAACCACCATGAAAATCAATGTGGAGTTTCCTCAAAAAACTAGGATTTGCGGTCCCCATTGAACTCAGCTATCTCCCTTCTGGTATCTCCACAGAAAAAACATAAGCATGATACCACAGTGGTATATGTGCACCTATGTTTATAGCAACCCAATTTCTAATTGTTAAATCTTGAAAACAACCCAAATGCTCATCAGGCAAGGAATGGATAAAAAAAGATGTTGTTATCTTCAAGATAGCCACCCATGCCATCAAATACAATGAAATCAAACCAAACAAAACAGTATAAAAACAAACCAAACAAAACAATGAAAACTATACAGGACTTAACGTGTTGAAGGTAACAAGATTCATTCTTGTAGGCATTGTTGATTTCTTATTATCTTGTTGTGAAGTCCTGTATCGCTTTCACTGTTTTGTTTTGATTGGTTTTATTCTGTTCTTTTTTTTTCATTATTGTATTAGGTCTGATGGTATGGGCAACTGTTTTGAAGATAACAAGACGCATTGTGGCAGCCATTGATGATTTCTTACTACCTTGTTTTGAAGTCCTGTATCACTTTCACTATTTTGTTTTGATTGGTTTTATTCTGTTTTACTGTATTTGGTTTTATTCACTTAAAAATAAAAAAATTTTAAAATTTAAAATATTAAAATTTAAAGATGTGGTATTTTTATACAATGGAGTACGACTCTCTCATAAAGTAGGATGAACTTGAGATCTTTATAGGTAAATGAATGCAATTCAAGCCCATACTCATAAGTAAAATAAATCAAACTGACATGTGCAAATATCATACTGTCTTCCTGCTGTGAGAAACTGAAAGAGTAAGTAAGTTAAAATGTACAATAGATATTGCAAAATAGGAAGAAATTGCTCAAATGGAAAAAGGAACTAGGATGGGTGAAAGGGGAAAGGAAAGTAAGAAAAGGGAAAAAATGCAAGTCAGTTATACTGTTGGTGTCTCTTAATTCATTAAAAAGGAAAGTTTGTGCTAATATCAATTGGTGAAATTTTTATGTCCACATCTTGTATCCTGAGCAACTACTTTAAAGATAGCAATATGTTAAGTATTAACCATTATTATTTTCCTATTATTTCATTATAAAATTTTGTTTTTCTTTTTTCCATAAAATAAATAAATAAATAAATAAAAATAGGCTCTCATTTCCATAAAAGAAACAAGACAACAACGAAAAAGAGTTTCCCACTTGCAGATGAAGCCAATAAAGAGGAAGAGCAGAAAAATTAGAGACAACAAGATTATGTCCTACTGCTATTCTTTCAGCATCAGGATCCAAGATGCTGGAATCCATCAGTCCTTCCTTTGATTAAAATATATGAACCAATATGAGTTCTCTTTTCAGTTTGAGCTTCTTTTCACTGGCTTGCAGTCGTAACCCAAAACACCTCAGCAACACTTTGCATTGAATTATAGCTAAATACTTGTATAGTTATAAAAATATTTGCTGAGATATTTAGAAATTTTTTAAATTGGAATTCTATCCAAATCAGCCTTTTATCCTACTTTCATATCATATCTTTCTCAGAAATGACAATTTGTAGAACACTAAATAACAAAGAATTTACTCTGCATAAACGATAAGCATTCATAAAAGAAGACTTGTGACTATATGGATTCAATGTTTTGGAGTAACAGTGTAGAAAGAATACAATTTTAGACACTAGTCTTGAAGTTAGTTGTATCAATCAGCTAATAGTTACATGATTTTCCATAAATTAAGTTATACTGTAACTCAGACTTCTCACGAGTGAAACATGATTATCTTTCTCAATTTTGTAAAGTTTAAAGAAGCTACACTTAGGATTAAGGGAAACCACAGATACACAGGTTTAGTACAACCCTAATTTAAAAAATTCAAAATCTAAAATGCTCCAAAATGTGAAATTTTTTTTTGAGTATTCACATAATGCCACAAACAGAAACTTCAGCACTTGACCTTATGTGGCAGTTCACTGTCCAAATGCAAACATTCTAAAAATATTGTCTAAAATTATTTTCAGGCTATATGTATAAGGAATATATGAAAAATAAATGCTTTCCATGTTTAGATTTAGATCCTTTCCCCAAAATACCTCACTAAATATGTGCAAACATTAGTCCAAAATCTAAAAATTTCAAAATTCAATATTCAAAACAATTTCAGTCTTGATCATTTCAGATAAAGAACACTAGCCCTGTATTTCTTTGAGAGTAAGGGATCTCTTTTATACACTGTGATATCCTAGGCCTTGAAACAGTGTCCGATACACATTAGGTGCTTATTAATTATTTGGGTCAAACAGCAATATCTATACCTTGTGTGTGAAATACCTGATAACAAGTATGATGGTGATAATGAGATGATGCCCATGTGAATTACTGAATTCTGTCACTCATGGTAAAAAATGACCATGTAATCTGTCAGGAAAATTGTTGAAACTATTCTCCTATCTAAAACAGTCTTCTGATAATGGGTTAGTAAAATGCATAACAGAAGCAAATCAACAGTCAACAGAATGAAAAAGACAACATAAAGAATTCGCAATGTATTTTTTCCAGTTATTCTTTGGACAAAAGACTAATATCCAGAACATAAAATTAGACCCCATTAAAAAAAATTAAAAATAGACAACTGAAATGAATAGAGGTTTTGTAGAACTACAAATGACCCATAAATACATGGAGAAATGTTCAGCATCACTGGTCATTAGAGAAATACAAACTGAAACAACACTGAGGTCCCATCTTACCGCAAAAAGGAAGGTCATCATCAAGAAATCAAATAATAATAAATGCTAGTGAAGCCATAGCAAGAACAGAACATTGTTGGTGGGAATGAATACTAGTACAACTACTATGGAAATCAATATGGAGATTCCTCAAAGAACTAATCAAATTCCATTTGACCCAAATATTCCCCTTCTAGGTATCTTCTGTCTATCTGATAGAGTAAAAACAGCATATTACAGTGATACTACAGTGATACATCATGCCCGTGTTTACAGCAGCATGGTTCATAATAGTTGAATCTTGGAAGCAGCCTATATTTCCATCAACAGATGAATGTACAAAGGGCATTTGCTGTAGACCAGTCAGGATTCTCAACCCTGGAAACATAACATTAATCTGGTGCTTTCTTTAATGAGGTAAAACAGTAGGTAAGTAAACAAAGATGTACATTTCAGAGAGTGGTAAGTGCTGTAAAGACGGTAAATCAGGGTAATGCAGCAGGAAGTTGGAGAGAATGTCATTTCATTGAGTATTCAGGGAAGATATTTCTGTGTGGATGATGTTTGATCTCAAACTAAAAATAAAGAAGCACCCAACCATGTGAAGATCAGAGCATTCCAGCAAGAGAGAGCTCAGCAAGCACCCCAATATTCAAATACTATTTGTTCTTGAAAGTCTGGTTCAGATGCCATCTCAGCTTCAAACCTTCTCTGATCTTCCCACCTGAATTCCAGCCCATGATGTCTCTTGCAGTCCTCAGCACTTTGTACTTCAGATGTTACTTATTTATGCACGTTTTTCTAGCCTATTAGAACTGCCTATCTTGGGGATCCATTCTTTTTTTTTTTACCACCTATCATACTTAGTCCAGTATCAGACACTCAAATATTCCTTGAATAAGAAAATAAAGGAATGAATGAATGGACAAAGGGTAAATGGTGGGTTCTTATTTCACTTGTGACTGATATAAGGAAGACAGTGGTTGGTGACAGGAGTCCTGGGGTGCCTCACAAAGTGCCATAAGTCCTATGACTGAGGGAGAGTCTCCTCCAGAAGAACAAAATTTCTACAATTTCCATTTGGCCTACTCTGGAGGGGAAGATCCTAAGTTTATAAATTTCTAGTGATTGTTTGGAGCCTCTGTTCTTTTACCAGTCATGTTGAGTTGTTCTAATGGGGCCAACTCCAAAGCCACGGGGATATTCTTCAAAGATCTGGCACTGTCTGAAGTCGGGCCATGCTTTGATGAATTTAATTGTATAGACCTGGAGGTAATTGTTGTACCAGTTTCTTAGTACAGTTGCTATTCAACAAAAGTGACAAGCCAGACAACTTCATTAACAGCATTGACATTAAGCAACATTGACTGTCTTACAGTTAAATATGGAAAAAAAAAATTACAATTTTAGTACATTTTAATCAAACTCTGCTGGTAGTCTGGGCCAGATCTGCCCTTGTTATTTTGTCTGCTGGCTTTTCAGCGTGCTCCTCCTGTAAGTGTTGCTGGGGAAATAGTCCTCCTGCCCCCTCTCTTCGGAGTGAGGGCGGGAGCTTCAGGAGGAGTGGAGCCGTAGTGTTCAGGGTAGATTGGCTGTGAGCTCTCTTTCTAGCATGCAACCTGCCACTCACAGCGTCCAGCAGACAGTTGCTAACTTTCATCTGTGGAATGCTCACAGCCAGGGAAAGATGCCCCATCGCAGTGCTTATTACCTTTCTAGAACTGTTTTCCACCTTCAAATATTCTCCTGCAGATGCAATGCCTTTGTTTGTGATGGAGAAGAAATACTGAATTGAAATTAATATCACTTTCCCAATTAACCCCAGGAGAAATATAACACAACATATTCTATAAAATAGAGAGATGACATGCTTGTAGTATCATGTTTCAGCAATAAATGCAGTTCAAAGTTAAAGAAAAATAGTTGAATTTGGATTCAAATAAGTTCCTGAAATCATGCTTTTTCGAAGTGGTGTTATTTTAAGTTGTTTAAAATAGCATAAGGGATTTTTAAATTTCATTAATTCCTGTATTTGTTATGTATAAGACAATAACACATTTAGTAAGAGACCACAGTTTTGACAATTCCATTCAAAATGTCATTATTTCATATATTTTATTTCATTGTCAGTGCTACATCCCCTTTTGGATGTACTCTCCAGACAAATATATGTATGTGATATTTCACCAACAGATCTTAAATGAGGCACTGGAAAATAATTGGAGATCGAGAATTAATTTAGAAAGTTTTCCAATAAAATTTTTCTAGACAGTTTCAGGTTCTATTCCACTTTTATTATGCTCTTGCAGCCCAACATTTTTTCCCAAAACAGATGTGACCTTTGACACTGAGTTCTGTCTGAGTTGAATCACATACTCAAGACTGGTAATAATGAATCCATCCTCAGGTAGACATGAGCTGTCACTTGGTTTCCCAGGGACGTGGTGTCAGTGAGATAATGCCAATATGTCCACAATGACACCGCTAGGTCTGCTCTATGGGGACATGGTATATTTTTAAGAATGTCCGTGTCAGTAGGATAATGATTGGCTTCCATCAAGAGAAGGCATACTTTCATATAAAATATAAATTTTATGTTCAAATAAAACACGAGAGAAGAAAATCTCTGTGTGAAATTTCTCTCAGCCTTTGTGCATTTTTCCTCTTACCTCTGAAGAGTTCCCACAGGACTAGCAGTAAGCTTCTCTTCATTAGAACCCAGATTTCAATTTAAATTTTAATTAGAATAGATGACTAGAATACTTACCATTCTCTGTAGTTTCTGCATGAAGCTAATCAGCAACTAGGAGCATGTCCCATGTTTTCATAAAAAGATTAAGATCTTATTCCGCCAAGATTTACCACTACCCATAAAATTATTTTATATTCTACCATACTACTTTTCTTTGCAGATGAGTTACTTTTGGAAGGAAAGATTGTTTTTAACATTCATAGAGTAACAAAATCAGGCAAAAAACTTGGCTTTAAATTTTTAAAAGATCATAGCTTTGCTAATAAACATTCCAGGGAACCCTGGACTTTCCCTTGGCATTTCAAGTGTAATCTTAAACACTGTAATAATGTATACAAACTAAAATAAATGTCTGTGATAATATGCCCCATGATATTCTATAAGCAAAATTGGATCTGGGATACCTGAGCCATCATTTTGTGACAACATAATCAACACCTAAATTATGGCTATGTAATCAACACCTGAACTTTTGGCCCTTTCAAGTTCACAAAGCAGTTGAACTTGATCACTCATTCACTCAATCAACAAACATCTATCAAGCGTCGACTCTGTGTGGGGAAATATTCTAGATAGGGAGGATGAGGAGGCGGATTCAGCAGTAAATGAGGCTGAAAAGTCCCGCTTGCACACAGATTAAATTTTCTCAACTCCTTAGGAAAAGAAGTAGGAAAGGTACTTTTTATCCACATTTTTAGATTGGAAGAACTTAGGCTCAGAGGCTGGTTAGCCTGACATCACACAGCTGACGTGTGGCCAAATTATAAGAGGCCAACCCACTGGATGGCCGTAAAAGTAGCTAAGACATAAAAGATTTTCCGTTAAGAGAGTCATTTTTTTTCTGTGTGATTGCTATAGAACATGTCTACATTAAGATCACCGTAACAAACACTGACAGGGATTGAAATAGAAAAGAAATTAAAAGAAAATACGTCCTTTCTCTGGCAGGCAGGTTCCACAGCCTCTTCACTAGCTGTTTCCACAAAATGAAAATAGCTTTGTCATTATTTTCATTATAAAAAAAAATGCATGTTGTTACAAAACAAACATCAGACATACTAAAAAGAATGGATAAAAAGGTAACATAGTTTTACCACCTAAAGATAAATATTATTGCTGTATCTCAACTTTTAGAAATTATACTTTCCATGTTCTAAATGCAAGTGCATTCCATGTCGATAAACATAGCTCTGAGTGATCATTTCAATGACTGTGTGACATTCCTTTCCTTAGGATGCATCATAATGTACTGAACAAATTTCCTTTCAGTGGGCATTTCAGTAGTTTCCATTTTGAGCATGTAATACAAAGTTAAACTTAATATCCTTGCACAAAGACCTTTATATACTCACCTGTTTGCTGCCTTGGGATTACTTAGTAGCAGTAAAATTGCAGGAGTGTAAAGGTAGACACATTGTAGTAATCATGTATTTTTCAATTTAAAAATTCTACTAACAGGATAGAAGGGTACTATTCCCTTATGTTCTTATCTATTTAACCCTGGACAGTACAAAAAGCAAGGGAAGAGCCCCATGTCAATATTGTCATTTTTTAAGTTTTCAAGACAAAAAAATTAACAGACTTTGCAAAGAATTAAGAAACCATGCAAATTCACTGTTTTTAGTTCCTTTGCCTCTTTCGTTGTGTCAACATCACTGAGACCTGGTTGGCTGTGACTGTGTTATGGATGTCTCCAGAGCAACAGAACCAACTGACTATCTGGAGATGCGTAAAAAATTTATTATGGAAAGCGATTCCTACCCTCTCAAAAGATGAGAAACTGTAATATCCAGATGCATTCTGGAGATCCAGGAAAGATGGTGGTGTGGTTCAGTATGGATTTATAGACTGGAAACGTGGGGAGATGATGGTGTAACTCCCAGTCTTACCTGAAGACCTGATGTCTGAAGAGCAGATGGGAAGGGGCAACTACTAATGCAAGTCCCAGAGCCCAAAGGTCCAAGAACCAAAAAGTGACTGGATGAAGACAGAGGCCCCAGCTCAAGAAAAGACTGACCTCTCCTCAGCATTACTGGTCTGTCTGGACCCTCAATTCACTGATGCCCACTCATATTGATGAGAACAGACTTTCAATTCAGTTTACTGATTATTAAAGAGCCAATCTTCTTTGTGGACACACCCAGAGATATTCTACCAGCTATCTGGGCATCCCTTTCCCTGGTTGAGTCTACCAGCTATCTGGGCATCCCTTTCCCTGGTTGAGTTGACACAAAAAATTAACCATCACACTAGTCAAATGTCTCCCAGTTGATTAGGAAAGGAGTTGTCATCTGGCTGTTTAAAGTAATGGAGTGAATCTGAGAGACCCAAGCAAATCCTCTTGCAGCCACTTCTGGTTTTGCTCAGTTCCATCTTTAATTCACATTTCAAGGTGCCAGATAGCTTCAAATTCTAAGACTGTCAGAGGGTTAGAGATACCAATGGTCTCTTCCTCTTTCCCTGAGTGTTTCTGTTTTCTTATACTATTAGCGACCTGTCCATTTAGTTTGGTTTTGGTTTTGGTTGTTTCGTCTTACAGAATTGTTTACATTCTCAAATGGTGTTATATTGCCTGTTCTCTCTGTCTTAGGGATTTAAGAATTTTTTTTTCTATTCCTTTACACATCTGAAAAATCACACTTCAGTGACTCAAAAAGACACAGTCATGGTGGTTCTGCAAGAGTCACCTTAGGTACTCTGTCCTTATGATGTCACACTGTGCTCCTGGACTCACAAGAATTACATCAGTTCAGTCCCTCCACCTGCCCACGTCATACTGGGAAATCATTCATCTCTCTGAGTTTCAGTTTTCCTATCAAAGTAATGGTATGAGAATACGTACCTCAAACAGTGTTGTGAGCATTAAGTCAGATAATGCTCATAAAATATTTAGGACATTAACTGTATGTAATGGTAGCACAGTAAGTGTTCAAGCAGTTATAATTATTATTATTATATCATTATCATAAACTGCAGAAATATCAGGAAATTTCTTGGATTTAATCTTACATCTCTTCGCAAAAATTACTTGCTGTAACTGCAAAAATGAGGAAAGATTAAGAATCAAAAACATGTTGTCCAGGATATAGCATGGTTTGTTTTAAAAAATCTCATCCAAGTCTTCATGACACCATTTGATGATGGTTAATACAAACTCTTCCTTTTTCATGCGTACAATAGTAATTCATGAACAACATCACATGAAGAGGGTCAAATAGCAAAAGTAAGATTTATTTGACATATATTCCTCATTTGTAATGCTGGAGAGTGAGAAGAGCCATGAAAAATTCATATATGTATACAGCTATTTTCCAAATAAAACTTTATTTCTAAAACCACATCTGCATCAAATTTGACTAGGGAAAATCATGTGAGACTACTCAGTGACAGTATACATCCTAGTGAACCCACATTTTATCGGCCAACTATAACTACAAGAGAGACTGAGAAATACAATAACTTCCTATAAAGTTTCCTGGTAAAGAAATGAGAATCATGTACATATAGCCAATTTCTACCAAAACATGGACCGACTCGTTAAAAAGAGAGAGAGAGAGTCATCAAACTTCGGCAGTTGTATTTTTCCCCTAAAATATCTGAACTGTCATTAGGGAAAACTCTACATAATTTCTTGGGCACATTACAAGTTGAAAACCTGAGTTCCTTTGAAAAAAATTCTGGTAAAATGTATTTTTCTTCTTTCTGTGGACTTTCTCCACATGTTATGGTACTTTAATCTCACATCCTCTTCATCATGGAGGTACTCACAAAGAAAATATGTGAAGCACAACCTGGCAGGACCCTTTCTATATCTGCACTAGAGCTGCCCCAAGCGTTTCCAGGATAGAGGTAGGTGTGGCCAAGGCCTTCCCTAAGGCAGCGAAACCTGTTTGTAAACCCAGGGTCTAAATTCCCATCACGTACTGCCACCAAATTTCACATATAAAATGGATATTCAAAGATTCAATCATTAGTAAATTCGAGATGATGACAGTAGAACATTAAGTATCTCTGTGTAAGTATGGGGTCTTACGTGACTGTCCTGGTTGCATATCCTTGAAGTTGCCTCTTCCTGCTTATCAGGTTGACCAGTTGCTGGAGAGGGAAGGGATCCTCTCTTTAAGATGAATAGTAAGGGGTGAAATGCTTAGTGGCAAACTGAAACCTCTGGGCATAGTTTTGTCCATCTGTTCCCAGTTCTCTTCTACCAAAAATTAAACCAAACTAAACTAATCTAAAATAAACTGGACTCCTACAAAATTAAGTAAAAATTTAATTGGTCTTCAACAAGACAACTAAGTTGTCTAAATTTTTGCAAATTTAGGAAACAGTATTTTAATATTGAACCATTCTTCTATTTTTATATGCAACATTGCCATTTTATAGGTTGTAGGCGTGAATTTTAAAAAGTTAGTCGTCCCTTCATTATTCCTTCTCTACTTTTGGTACTAAGAAAGGCAGTGTAGAGCAGGTAGAAGAGTTTTGACTATCTATCATGCTTCCTGAATTTCTTACCTGTATGACCTTCAAGATGCTAACCTTTCATGAACCTCCATTTCCTCAGCTGTAAAAGGAGTTTGAAAGTGTCTACTTCATGTTATTGTAGTGTGGATGGCAAAGAGATAGCTTGTGTACAGATTCTGGCATGCACCAAGCTTTCAAAACATGGAAACCTTCACTAGTATGCCTTGGTAATAATGCCAGTCAGCACTCTTGGGACATGCTAGGGTTGGGGGGAGATCTTCAAACCCAGCTACTGTTCTATAACATTATAAATTTAGAAGAAGAATAAATTGTAAACAAAAATTATAAAACCATGCAGTAATCACTCTGAGACCCTGAAGGAAGTGGATCATGAGGGTCATAGAAGCAATAACTGTGCCATTGTAGTAGCATCTCATTTGGTTTAGAGATGCTGCTCAGAGAGTACACTATTTGTAGGCTTTTCTCGAGACTGTTGGCTATAAAGGTGGACTCTTTTCTTTGGTGGGGGAAGGGCATAATTTAAAGATATGGCTCTTTGGTGCCTTAGGAATTTACAATGGTGCAATTATCTATGAAATGTGAATGCAAGTAAATAATGTGATGCATGTACCCTTAGTAAATAAGATCGGGAAATGCGAGTAGTTTCTGTATACTGCCCTTAGTGTTGCCATTTAGCTAGCATTAGTTATATGCTATAAGCTCAGTGAGGAAGAAGCATTCTCATAAAATAAACATTTGTCAGCACATTTTCCAGTTGAAGGACAGGCTGGCTCTTAGCACCATTTTCTCCACTGCATATGATGATTGAACATTAGTGAATCATATCACCTGGGTCAGACTGAAATTGTCCTATAATAAAATTGAAATATAACAGGAAGTTGTGTTATTTTTGTATTTCCAAAGGAGTGCTCTCATACAGCTGTGCTCCTGTTGAAAAGTGACCCTCAAAATAAGAAAATGATACAGGACAATCTAAGCCGTGAGATTAAAAGAGCCAACAAAACAATCTTGTATGTGTCTCATAAAAGGATATTCTTACCACAGAAATACCTCTATGGTTACCAGTAATAAGAAAAGATTAAATCAATTTGTTTTTCCTGAACTTTGGTGATCTTATACATAATTTTAAATATAGGAGCACTGCTTGCATCATCAGACTGATTTTATTTTTGACTTCAGAAATATCTAACTATTCATACAGGATCCGCGTACAAAAATACAGAAGTCTGTTCAGTTCTGTGATGTTCTAGAAGAGTACTGGAATTTTGTTTCATTTTAGAAGATGAGAAAGAATAAAGCAAACCTCTTAGTGACTCACAAGGCCTGCTATATATTTGAGTATACTCTTACATAATATATTTATATTTGACAATGAAGCATATATGTTCGCCTCACATTATCTCTAAAAACACGTCTAAGCTTCTCTGCACAAGAAGGGACAATTATATTTTAAATGGATATGTTAGAGATATTTTTTAATTTTAAAAATACATTCTTATGCTTGTATTATTTTCTTACTGGCTGCTTTAACAAACTATCACAACCTTGGTATTTAAAACAAAACACACTTACTATCTTACAGTTCTAGAGGTCACAGGTTGACAAGTGAGTTCACTTGAAAACCCTTCTGAGGACCTCAAGAGAATCTCTTCTCTTGTTCCCTGCAGCTCCTAGAGGCTTTCTGCATCTTTTGGATTATACAAGGTGTGATCAAAAAGGTACTGTGAATATTTAACTTTTTAAATATGCATTAAAATGAAAGATACATTGCCATCCATCCTCCCTTCATTCTTGCCACTTTCTGAAGCAGTTCTAGAAGTCCTCTTTTGTAAACGTCTTTAGTTGCACTGCTGTGGCTGCCTCGATGTCTTGAATGAACTGAAAACAATCAGTCCTCTTGGTCATTTTGACCCTGAGGTAGATCCAGAAGTCATGCGGTGCCAGAGCTGATGAATAATTTGATAAGAAGACGCCGTCATGTTTTTTTTGAGCCTGCCTTTCCATTGGATGGCACTAAGCTGCAGCAGCATTCGCTACATTTTTGGTCATACTTTATAGAGACATTTTTAAAAGAGGACTTCCAGAACTGCTTCAGACAGGGGCAAGAACAATGAGATAACTGTGTTTGAAGTAAGGAAGAATATTTTGAGGGGGATTAAATGGTGATGTGTCCTTTGCTGTAGTAAATTGTTAGTGTAATCATTCACTCTATTTTGATCACCCTTTGTAGTTTCTTCATCTTCAAAGCCCACGGTACAGCCTTTGCTCTCTATTCTGAGCCCCAGCATCACTCACAGGTTCCAGTGACAAGGACAGGCACACCTTTGGGATGAGTGACATCATTCAATCTTATCACCACGATCCCTTTTCTCTGCTTCATATGCAAAAGCCTCCATTGACTTCATGTATCAGCATATAAATAAAAATCTCTCTCACAGCATAAATAGATATGTAACTCCCTCTTTGGTTACTGAATTGCTCTACAGTCCCCCTTCCTTATTTCTTTTCATTTGTAGCCAGACAGCTAGCTACAGTAACTGTACTGACTATCTCTAAGACATCTTTCTTTCTACCACCATTAACATGTTAGCCTGCTGCTGTCTGACACCATCTCTATCCCTCTATTATAGTTTGGAGTAGAACAAACTTCACCAAGGTGGCTGTTGTCCTTATAAAAACGCAAAGAAAAAAAAAAGATACAGAGAGGAGACAACCATGTGAAGACATAAGTGCAATGGAAAAAGCACCGTATAACAATAGTAATCCAGGTGCAAGCCAAAGAGTGCTGAGGATTGGCAGTGGAAATGAGAAATAGGTTAAAAAAAACGAAGAAGGGTCACCTCAGTAAGTTTAAGAGAGATCTTGCTCCTCTGGACAACTTGACTAGAGCTTCAGAAATGTGAGAAAATAATTTTTTATTCTTTTAAGCAATGCAGTATGGCACTTTGTTAGGCCAACCCCACAAAAAACAAAACGAAAAACACCACCCAAATGTTCAAGTCAAGAAACCTGAAAATGGGTCATGCTATCTATCCCTATCCTTAGTTTTCCAGGTGATAATCAATCACTAACTCATCTCAAAGTTTTGTTTCCTAAATATCTTATGTATGCACGTATTTATTTATTCATTTATTTCAGACCTACATGGGCGATTCAAAGTGTTTGCTTATTCGCAGATCTTCTAACCTCATTGACACATTCCAGTGCAAGTTTTCATCGACAGGATAATATTTTCAAAATTCAAAAAAATCTGATCTCTGCTAAGCATCTGGTATGGTTAAGGTCTAAAATATCCCCCAAAAGTCTGGTGTTCAGAAGTAAGGCTTACAGAAGAAGATTGGATCTTGGGGGTGCTATACGGTATTTCTCAGTGGATTAATCCACTGATGAAATTATAGAAAATGTGGAGCCTGGTCAGAAGAAGGAGATCACTGGTGACACCCCTTAGGAAAATAGGTGTCTCTCCTTGGCTCCTCCTTTCTTTCTCTGCTTCCTGGCTGGGCTGCCATGGGGTGAGCAGCTTTCCTCCACTGTGCCATTCTGCTATGATGTTTCTATCTTGGATCCAGCTGACCAGGAACTGAACCCATCAAAAGTATGAGCCAAAATAAATTATCTCCTCCTTTAAATTACTGGTGTCTAGTATTTTGTCTGAGAAAGAAGGAAGTGAATAGTACAGCATCCTACAATGCTTTCATATTGCCATCAGGGTAAGACATAAACTTTTCAGTATACATGCAAAGCATCTTATGATCTCACCTCTATTAGTCCTGTCTTGTTCCCTGCCAGCTTCACAACGCTAACACACTCCCTTTTGTAATTCAAATATGCCTTATGATCACAAAAGGTCCCTCCTGCCTGTATGTCAAACTCTTACACCACCTTCAGTGCTCAATTTAGACTATGTCGTAGAGAGACTGTCTTTGATTCCTCCAGGGGATTCAAGTTTTCGATCTCCACTCTCTCTACTCTGTTGTATCCTCCAATATAATAAGCCACTCCAGTGCTACATGGAAATGTTGTTGGGCAGGTCTGAGTTCTTTCAGGATTATTAAGTTTTTTGGAAGAAACTATTTTCATATCCAACTTTGTACCCCTGACTTCTTCCATAAAGATCGGGAAAAGTGCTAGTGTAAGTAAATATTTCTTTATGGTATGTATAAATTATTTAAATTAAGTGAGGTAGGATAGTAAGGAATTGTTGAAAATAATTCAATACACTTAAGATTTGGCTTTAATTGGATAAAGAAGAAAATGCTCATTTATGATGCTAGTACCTGTCATTCACATTCATTCATTCATTTATTCATTCCTTCATTTCCTAGACTTGCACTGGGTACATAAGGTGAATCAGATCCTTTTACTGGCACTGAAGACGTACTAGCAAAGAGAGAGCACTGCCCACACCCAGCTTACAATCATAATTGCAAAATAGTAATTTTTAGATGTACATGATCAATAACAAGTTGAGAATCCTTTCCAGGCAATTGTTGTGGAAAGAGTCTTGGTGAAGTAAGTACTGAGAAAAGGGCAGGGAAGAATAAATCTTTATATCATCTTCTTGTAAATATTATCAATTTGCAAATAGAAAACCCCACCAAAGTAATTTAGAGGATTCACAGTCTTACCCTTATCAAACAAAACTTACACTTTTGAATTTGGAACCCAGAGCTGTAGATCTCAAAACATCTCCTTCCCATGTCTCACCTACCACAGTTGCTTGGAATCCTTCTATGTTAGTCAGCTTTCTGTTCCTGTGACAAAATAGCCAAATAATCAACTTGAAGAAAGGTTTGTTTTGGCTTCAGTTTCAAAGGTTTCAGTCCATGGTTGCTGGACCCTGTTCTGGGTCTGTGGTGGCACAGTTCATCACAGCAGGAACATGTGGGAAAGGAAGCCCGTTCATCTGACAGTAGCCAGTAAGCAAAAGTGAGAGCCAGGAAGAGGTAGGGTCCCAGCAACCCCTTCAAGGTCACATACCAACAATTATATTTCCCTCCACTAGGCTCCACCTGCTCGAACTTCCATTGCCTCTCAGTAGTGTCATAGGCTGACAACCAAGCACTTAACTTGTGAGCCTTTGGAGAGCACGTGCGCCATGGCACTCTCCCTCTCTCTCCCCCTCTGACTCCCCACTCCCACCCTCTCTCTTCCAACTGCTTCCTGTCTCCTGGCCCAAAACTCTTGTGATAACTTCCTCCCTATTTCCTCCTCAGCCACACCATCTTCCAGGCCAGCAAGGATCACTGATTCTCTACTATCCTGCAAAGTACCCAGGGATTTCCCAAGATAGGAAGACAAAGGAGATTGTGTACAGCACCAATTTCATCCACTCCCCCATTCTTTCACCACACAGTGCCAGGGAACTCTAGAAATTTGATTTTCCCCATGCCAACTACTTTCCTAAAAGGACAACTCATTCTCTCATTAAATTGGGCAAATATTTTTGGAACAACTTGTGCACATGAATCTATTTTTTCCATTGTTAATTTTATGAAATCTGAATACAAATCAACTGTTTCAGATGAGCAATGCTTAGCCCAGGTACTCAGAAAATAACTGTTCTCATAGTTTAAATCTTAGTCAAGACAGATAGATAACAAACAATATACACAATAAATAAGGAAATTATAGATTGCAGTAGAAAGGGATAAGTACTATTTTAAAAACTAAAAGAGCATTTTGGAAAAATAAATGCAAAATGAGAGGAATGTTTTCAGCGATTGCCCAATTAGTAACCGGTAGAGCACAATCTCTTTTCACTACACCATGTTGCCCTAATTAATACAGATTACAAAGTCATTACGTATTAATGGTAATGTATGATGGCTTTTAAATTACAATCATGTTTCTGGAACACACATTCAGAATAATTTGAGAGTATACATTCATAGGTAATTTTCTGTAAACACTAGACGTATTTGAAAGCTGATCTGGCAGTAATTTTGGATTTTGACCCAGCTTTAAATGTACATGCATCTAATTGTAGAAAGCACAAGTATTCTATATTGAAAAAAAAAACCAAGAAATGAATGAGAGACTCTTAAAGTTGAATTGTTGCCTCAGTGTTGCCATTAAGTAAGTGTTTGATGTTATGCAAGTCACTGAGTCTTGTTTGCATTTCAGCCAGGCTTTGAGCCAAGGATGATGTTGGCATTTAGTAAAAGGTCTAAAATGATAATAGTAAATGAAATGTCATAACAGGTGTATATTCAACTCAGAAACAAATTATTTACACACATGTAAACAACCTGCTTTCTAAAGTTGTCATAAACATATCTAAGAGGGGAATTCTCATTTAATCTCCATACAGTTGCTGATATACAATGGAATATTTTCTGTATCCCTCCACATCTACAAATGATATCTGTGTTTCTCTTGTAATTTTAAAAGAATCAAAAGATGACAACCATTGTTTCCCTTTGTCCACTAAATTGCATTATTAACTATAAAGGTTTATAGCATTGTGCCTTTTTGGGTTCAAACGAAAGAACTATATAGTAGCACTTTAAGTACAGTCCCTCTTTCATGATAAATATGTACAATTTACCCATTATATATTTGACCAGGATTATTTTGATTTCTTTAGGCTTCTTTCTTCCAAGTTCCAAGTCTTTTCATTTATCGCAGCTAGAAACTCTTTCCCTTAACTAGCTTCCTCTTTGAATTCTACTCACCAGTTAGTGCAATAAAGGAGAAAGCCAGCTTAGTATTTCAAGATACGCCTCCTCACCATACCAGAGATCAACTTTTGCTGCTTTCCCTGAATCATCGGCTTCCCTGTAGATCTCTGAAGCTTTGTAGGTTTCATTTTTCTGAGAATAAGATTTAAGAAACAAAAAGCCTCACCATCTATTCCCTGTTTCCAACCCATGACCATTACTTTATTTATCACCTTTAGTCTAGAAGCAGATTTCATCATTTTAGATAGCAGGTCAGTTGGCTGAATAAATAAATAAATCTATTTGTCTTCATGCAAATCTTTTGAATATTGATCAGGTTTCCTGCAGCCTGGAGCTTTCTTCTTACCAGCATTGACCTATGGGGTCAAGAAAATTTTTCAACATCAGCTCTAGTCCCAAGAACCTCACAAAAATGGGCATGATTTTCATGTTCTGTGTTAACAGTTCCAGCAACACCTACAGCTCTTGACCCAAACTCAGAGGACTGCTCCTGAGACTGACTGACTGATGGTCAAACAGCACAGAGGATGTTCCTATTGCACGATTTCCACTCTGTTATGATACCTGTCACTTAAGGAAAACAAGTTACTATGAACTACCATGTTTTGTTTCTAGTTTAGTGTCTGGGATTTTTGTTATTTGTTTGATTTGGTTTTTGTTTATGTACTATATCCACTACTGGGTTTTTTCTTGACCTTTCTACTTATTTCATGTGTGCAACCAGTGTTTGCCCAAATATCAACCTCCAAGTTAATCTTCAGCCTAATCATTTCCCTTTAATACTGAAGATGCAAAAATTTTACTTATCTTCTTGATTCCCATTTTCCTATTAACAATAAAGAAGTAGTCCTCAGAAATTTCCCTCTGAAGTTTTAGCTAAGTTTACCACAAGTAGGTAAAATAAGTAGCTGACCTCTCAATGACTCCTATAATCCTATCTCTCAAATTGTGTCATGTTCTAACGAAGGTGATCAGACATGAGACAGGAGTCAATGACACAGACCCTGAAAGTTGCAGATGCCAGCCACAACCTGCTATTAAAAGTACCATGCCAAGAAAGCCCAAGAACATTGCTAAGGAGGAAAGCCAGTTGTTTGGTTTGGGTTTCTCTCTTTCTGTTCTTTATGGCCCTGTAGAAATCACCGATGAATCAATCCATTTCAGTAATCGCAGCAAAGAAGCCATAGTGAGCTATGCATACCTGAACAGAGCATAGAAAAACAGTCACTAATCTAATTATGTTTTTAAAAGTGTTTTGAAAATCTGTGAAGTGTATTCACATAATCTGACAGTGGAGCCTCAGAGGTACTGGGAGAATGGATATCAAGCCTTCTCCTGTCCAACGTGGTCCTCGTTGTATCCTTTGCCACCTCCACCCACTTGAAGCAAACTCCACAAGAGCAGAACGTGTTTCTGGTTTTCCTCCACTTGTAATCTCAGCACTCTGTTTAGTTCCTGATCACCAAATGGGTGCTCAATCAGTAATTAACTAAGCACAGTGCTTGGTGACGTAGCATTCTGTAGGTAGTGCTAGCTCACCTCACCTGTCCCTGTTTGTCGGTGCCTCAGCTTATGATGAACGAGGAAACCCTTTCTTCACAGAGGAAGGATCTTTACCAGTTCCCTCATCTTTATGTCTGGCCATTCAAATGGATGGAAATGAGGTTTCAGAGAATATCAAACCTAAGCAAATACCATAGTCAGTGAGTTGGTCTGAACCAGGTGGAGCTGGCAGGTGAGTATCCTCATTACCAATCCTCCTAACTGGACTCTTAGGGAATAGGTTCGAGGTCCCTTTCATCATGCAGTGAAAGCGTCACACAACTGGAAAAACACATCAGAGTGATTATGCATCCATCTCCACACTGAGTTAGTGGCAGAGCTGAACATTTGCATTTAACTTTTAAAAGAAGAAAAGAACGCAAAGAAAAATAAGTGAAAACGGGGAGGGTTCTGAATAGCTGTGCAGACTTTGGTCTCCCACGGTGTTGAACACAACAATTTTAGGGTGCACGCAGGCACTGTCTTGCTGTGAGAGCCAGGAAAGACTTATGCAAAAGGAAGGATAAACCCCAGGAAGCAAGGAAAGGCATGAACATCTAATTTCCTTTGATTTGGTATGATGCTAAATAAAGCCCAGCAAGAGCTGGAGTTCTCAGGACAACACTGACAGCGAGGGGTGGGGTATGCAAAGCCAGCATTCAGAAATCTTTGCTTTAACACTTTGCAGCCAAAGCCTAGACCTGTTTAGTTGGTTTTTTAAAAATCCATTCTTCTACTTATTTTAACAAATATAAACCACATTCTGTGTGTTGGGCTGGATTCAAAATGTAAAAGAGAACTAAGAACACATCTCTTCAAGGAACCTGCCCTATCATATGTGAGGGACAGTGCCAAGGGCTACATGTCTGTATCTCCCTGAAATCCCTATTTCTCAAGGTGATAAAATCCTGTTTCTCAAGGTGACAGTTTTAGGAGTTGGAGACTTTTGAGAGGGGATTAGGTCATGAGGGTGGAGCCCTCATACAAGGGGTTAGTGCCCTAGAGAGTGGCTTTGCACCTTTCACCATGTAAAACCAGTGAGAAATCACCTATCTATGAATTAAGAAACTCCTCCGACATGCTAAACCTGCCAGCACCTTTATCGTGGACCTCCTGGTTTCTACCATTGTGAGAAATAAATTTCTGTTGTTATAAACCACTCCGTTTTTGGTATTTTGTTACAACAGACTGAATGGACAAAAACAACTGTAAACATAATTGAACTGTAAAGCAGTCCTAAAAGTCTAGTTTCTTGTGATTCCTTTATCAAATTAGTGTACATTTTCTTAGAACAACACAGATTTATTGTTTCACAGTTTTCCAGGTTTGAAGTTTAAATCAAAATGAACTAGAAGGGTGCATTTTTTCCAAAGGCTGTAAAATATAACCTTCTCTTGCTTCTTCCAACTCCCAGTGACTCCAGGTGTTTCTCGGTTTGTGGTAGCATCAATTCAGTTTCTGCCTCCATTCTCTTATGGTTTTTGCCTCTCATCTGTCTCTGCTCTGTGTGTCTCTCATCTCTTGTCATTGGATTTAGTGCACACCCAGATAACCCAGAATGATCTCTCCTCTAGATCCATAAACTCATTGCATCTGCAAAGACTTTTTCCTAATAACATTACGTGTTCTAAACGTGGCCATGTATCTTAAGGGTCAATATTAAACCCATTATAGGTATATGAAGAAATAATAATAAGATATGACCAGGAACACCTGCCTGGAAGGGGCCACATTTGAGCTGTATTTGAAATATGCAGGAGTTGTGTAGGCATTGGAGGTGCTAAAATTTGTCATTCTAGGCAGAGGGGTAGCAAGCACTGAAGTATAAAGACACAAGAGTAATATTGTACCACTAGAAAAACCGATGGCATTTTTGTAGATACCGTGAGATATTGTTTAGTTGAGTAGCAACTATCTTGTCATTATTTAATTAGGTTTTGAGTTCCCGGATCCTGTCAAGCATGCTGCCCAAATGTCTAGTACTCAAAGTTACATCATCTTTAGAAAGGATTGAGAATCGTTGAAGGGGTTAGGAAAATGTGGTGTTTTACACAACAGAACCAAATTTTCTTTCTTCATGTCTTTTACTTAATGTTCCTCTGGTTATTTTTATTTTTGTGAATCATGCAAGGAGAGGTATTTTGAATCAGAACTAGAGGCAGGGAGGTCAGTTAGGAACACAGTGTATGTACAAGTGATGTCTACTCAATTAGGGCAGTGGTAGCTGGGCTAAAGAAACAGGGCAAATGTGAAAAAAATGCAGAGAAGTGAAATCAGTAGGATGTAATAACTGATGTAATTCAGGTGAAAGTGGCAAAGAGAAAGGAACTCTAATTTATGCAAAACTCAGTAGGTGACTGTTTTCCAAAGCACATGAAAACATTCTTCCCTTTTTGAAGTCCACTCCAGACATACTGAGCTACTTCCAAATCCTCAACTGGCCATGTTCACCTCTGAGTCTTGTTATTTACTGTTAGAAATGTTGAATATTACTAAATGGAAAAATGGAGATGAGACAACCCCAGATGTTTTTCTTCCAAAATCATTTATTTATTCAACATCCTACATTGTCAATCCAAAATAAAACACTTCTGAGGTAAATGATTGGTTTTATATCTGCATTCCATGGAGTATTTGATAAGATTAGGTTTGCTCAAAGCAACCAGAACTTTAAATAGTGATTTAAACAAGAAAAAATGTATTTATACTCTTGAGTAGAAGAAGTACTCATCTCATGCTAGTTTAAGGCTAGTATGGATTCTCTGTTGTCCGAAGACCCCAGGAGCCAAGCTTCTCCTCCATGGAGTATTGTTTCATCCTATTGTAGCAGGAATGAGGAGGCTGCTCGCTGTGCTCCACACAAATCTTCTACCAATGCCCACAATGGCAGGAATAAAGAGGGAGAGTTCCAGGACTCTGCACTCTAGTTAAACCTCACCCTGCCATTTTCTCAATGCCTGTGACCTCAGCACCACCACCACCACCACCACCACCACCCCGCCACTCCGTTATCTTGGTGAGATTTAACCCTGTTTCCTTCAGTTCCCTCAGGAATTCACAACTCCTGGACAACTCCATGGGCAGTGAGGCAATGCCCACCTTCTTTGTCAATTTTTTTCCTACTATTTTCCTTCATTTTCCTCCTCAAAATTTATCATCAGAAATAATGTATTTTCAACTTGTCTATTTCTTTCCAGTAGGTTACATACTTTATGAGAAGCAGGAATTCTTGAACTTCTTGTTAATTTTATTCACTGCTATATCTGTAGATCCCGAACATAGGGGATACTCAATAACTATTTGCTGAATAAATGAATCTCATTGGCCAGGACCTAAAGACATGGTAAAATCTATAAGGGAACCCAGGGAATATTATCTTTATACCCAGTTATCCTATGCTTGGCTACAACTTGGGAGGAAGGAGGTATAGATGTTGTGGGATAATTGGCAGCCTCCACTGTAGAAGACACTTGCTCAATGACCCTATGTCTCCCTTATATAATGTTTACCTCAACTAAGACAAAACTATTAAGACAGGATGGGAAACATGTGACATGGATTTTAGATGATAGAAATCCCATCTATGAAAAAAATATTTATGCATACATAATGATATTTCACTGTGCATACAATCAAAATGGTGCCCAGGAAGGACACTTATACTAATACAAAATCCAGTAAATCAAAATGAAGGCCAAACCTTTTGATTTCATGTTCTACCAGATAAGCCATGACACACTTCATTATGCTGTGCAGGTCTGCAGTTCTTGTTGGTTTTCCACAGAGACATGCATGTAGGGAAAAGTAAAACCTATATAAGTGGTCAGAAAATTCCACATACTTTGGATAGGGATAAAGAATAAGAGATATAGTAAAAAGTGACGATAGCTCAAGAGAAATGAGCGGCCCAGAAATTCTGAGTTTGCAGATTGATTAATTTAAGATATTCCATTATTGACTCTTAGAGCCCATTCATTCTAGAAATCTCTCTGTTCATCAACAGCTTCTTTTTTTCCCCCAAGGTTGTCCTGAATTTTATTAATCCCAACTCATTGTTACCAACAAAATTCAGCATTTAAAGTATTCCATACTATTTTCTTGAGTCAGATTTACTATTAAAGCATTTTTAAAATTAGCAATGTTTGCAATACATAATGTTTACATTCCTTCTGTGGAAAGTCCCATTTTCCTCCTCCTCCATCTCTTGATTACTTTCCCATTTGAGAAAGACTCATTTCTCTACTTCTTATTATCTATCTTTCATTTCATTCTTCATTTAGAGTTTAGACTTCACATATAAGTGAGATCATGTGGTCTTGAAGCTTGTATGTCCGATTTATTTCACTTAACATTATGTTATTATGGTGCATCCACTTTCCTATTAAACGTTAAAACAGAAACATTTAACCTGCTAGAAGGTAGGTAAAGTTCCTGAAGTCTTAGACATAGTCAAGAACTTTCTGAATAGCACCCCAGTTACACAGGAAATAGTGCCAAAAATCAACAAATGAGGTTGTATCAAATTAAAAAAAAGACTTCTGCACAGCAAAGGAAATGCACCTATGATCATCATCATGGTCCTAAACCCAACAAGTGAGGGATAACAGAGACCTAAAAGTGCTGTCTTCATGCTGTATTTTTTAAAGTAAAAGGAAGAAGGGAATGTCCTTCTTCTCAGATATCTGATCCCACCTCATCAAGGGATGTGAGTGGCCTTGCTATAGCACTGTATTGTTCCAATCAGAGCCCTAACCTCTTATAGTGTAATTCCTCTTCTGTTGTCTTCACTTACCTACCAAATGCTCTGTGAGAGCAAGAACTGATTCTGTCTTTGCCACTTTTACATTTCCAAGACTTCAAAGAGCCTGGAACATAGTAGATACTCAATAAATATTATTTCATTGAATCAATTCAGCTATCACAGCTAAGAGGGATGACATGAATATTTAATGAGTGGAGAAATGGATAGAGTCAAGATTGAATCAACATTAAAGCTGGGAAGAAATTAGTACAAAGAAAACTGCTCAAATAAAGCCAAATAAAATTTGAATATATGTCCTATGAATCTTTGTTCTTCAAAATCAAATGACCTCAGTTTATATTTTTTAAAATTCTTAAGTCAGGTTAACACTCAAACTACATATGAGAGTCTAAACAGTTTAAAATTTGTAAAAGATGGCATTGATTTGGGTCAGTGTCATTTCAGGCTTCACAGGAAATAGAAAGAAGCTTAAATTGGTTGTCATAGAAATTAGAAAATGATTCATATTTGTTAAGAATCTTGGTTGAAATTTGGACTTTACTCACAACGCAATATATTTTAGTTGATATTGAAACCTAACTCAAAATGAAATCCTCTATCAGTTAATTAACTGTGTAGAACAGTTTTTAATTAGATTTCAACAAAAGAATTGCTCTGATGAAATAATGGTAACCTATTTAGCACATTTGTTCCAAATTTGCCCCCCATGCACCAGTTCTGTTCCACATATACATGGCCACACATGCACACACACACACACACACACACAGACAACACACACAGAGACACACAAGCATACACACAGCCAGACACAAACACTCATTTTTATGAGTAGATCAGAAACTGTCATTCCTTTCCCTTCTTCTCCAAGGGTACTAGAGGTTCTTTTTAGAAATAGTCACTTGAAATAGAATGCATTAAGTTAAATGTGTGATTTCCACACCAACTATCAAGGTTAGAACCTTGAAATTCTAAGTAATAAGCAACAGGATAGTGGAAAGACTATGCACTTACATTTCTGTGCCTATATAAACTGTGATGGCATACATTTTGCAAGTATACTGAAGGATAAATGTCAGCACTGATCTTACATAAATTTATCTCACAAATATAAATATTTACCTTATGAATATTTTACCCTAACTAAAATGAAACTATAAAGCCAACACCCTTATAAACAAACTAACCTAATATTGTCTCCATATCAGATGAGTCATTACAGACACTCTACTTCAGTTCGTATCTGCAACTGTTTCTTCAATATCTAGGTTTCAATTTAAAAATGGCTCTTCCATGCTCATGGTGCTGTACTACAAGCTATATTATGGCATTTAATCCTCCCATTGACTCTATGGACATTCAGTATTTTATTATGATCTTCATTTTCTCCATAAAGAAATTAAGCATAGAAAAATTAAATATCTTTTTGTCTCTCTGTCTCTGTCTGTCTGTCTCTCTCTCTCTCTCTCTCATTACTTTCGGTGTCTTCCCCAGGCAGGAACAGTCACCCTTCTGCCATGTACCACTCTGCTTTGGAGTCAGCCAGTTATGGATTAAAACCTCTGCACACTATGAGCTAAATAAACCTTTCCTCCAAAAAAATACCCTCAAATAACATCCTAAGTAAATGATAAATTGCTGTTTCAAACTCCTAAGCCTTCATTCTCTCATGAGGTATATCTGTAGGTCTGTTTGGTCTGTCTGCAAAAAAATATGCATTATAAAAAGCTTTTAGCCTTTCTTCAAATACTACACAATTTGTGATGTTGTGAAGTTTATGATATTTCTCACTAGACCCTAAGTCCAATGCTTGTCACTTTCCCCATTGTTCGAGATGATAATTCTAAAGGTTTATTTTACTAACACATAACTTTCTGGTGAAAAAAATTTACTCCTTATTATTCATTTTCCTCCTTTCCCACCTTCATCTAAAAATATAGCCCTAAAGGAAAGATTGGTAATATCTCTATCAAAGGACAATTGTCCAAAAGCATAGGAACTCACACTGAGAAGAGCAGGATCAGATAACATCAAAGTTGAGGGTCTCATTTGGATATTGAGGGACTTCATTGTCCTTCAGAAAAGGATGTATATTAGAACTTATGCTTGCTCCTATTTTGAATTAAGCAATATTTTGAAAACTTATAGAAAGTGTTTTATATTGGTAGTTATCATGGTTTATGTCTTGATGCCCCCCCACCCCACAAAGCCTCATGCAGTCATCGGTGGGACTTTTTCAGTGGTGTTTGGATCTAGAATGTGTGATTCTGAGACCCATTCATGGGGCAATGATAGAGGGCACTAGGATTAAGAGTATGGGTGCTACCCACCCTAAGTAGTCTGGATAAGATTAAGGGATAGAAACAGCTGTGGTCTTCCCTCGTTGCTTTACTGCCTTCTGCCTGCCATGAAGAGTTTCTCCTCTGCAATGCCTGTCTGCTGAACCATCCTGCCTTGGAGCCAGCTGAGTATGAACTGAAAGCTCTACAAACTATGAGATAAATTAACGTTTTCTCCTTTGACTTGTGGATTTTAGGTATTTTGTCTCAGCAATGAGTAAAAGACAGTAGCTGAAAGAAAGATTTGCAGTTGAGTCACTGGGTGTGATGCACCACGTCACCTGGTCTCCATAAAGTCCCTAGAATCTGGTTGATGATTTTACATCTTGCTTTGTCTGTGTAGTGGGAGCAAATATGTAAGCCATGAACAATATGAGACTGTTATTATGATGTGCATCTCAAAAACATATTTTAAGAGTTCTCACAAAAGGATTTCAGATTTCTGCAGGCTCTAACATGTTAAATGTTCTCACCAGCAGTAAATGGTGCCTTACCTCCAACAGAGATCACTATACGGTAATTTCATTGACCCTATGTTCTTAAAATTCTGAAGTATCATTGAAGTAAGTGAATGAACAATGTTTCTCTAGTCTCTCAGTTAAAACTCTTTCTAAAATTGAAGACTTTTTTGTGAAAATTTTTTATGGCTTTCTTCCCTTCCATCCCATTCAGTTTTCTGCCCTTAGATCTTTTCTTTGTGTATTAGAGTAAGTAGATTTGGAAGCAAATTTAGATTTATTTTTTTAGGAAATTAACAATAGTTAATATATTGCAAATTGTTATCCTCAAAGTGGTTGCTCAGATTACAAGATGTAGGTATGAATAATGATCACATAATATAAGCACAAACTGTTGTTTTCAATGAACTAAAAGAAATCAGTAGCATAACTATCTAAGCTATCTTTTGCTTATGTATGATTTTCTTTTCCCTTCTTTCTTTTCTCCTTTCTCCCATTCCAGTTGTTATTTCCTTTTGAGCCGTTTCTTTCCCTTACACAATATCCCTTGTAAATTTTGGATCTTATTTACTTCTTCAGTTTCTTACACTAGGGAGATAATACAATGTTCACACATGCAAGTTTGGTTTATTTCACTTATGAGTATGGTCGCTAGTTGTATTCATGTACCTGTAAAAAAAGCCTCAAGTTTATCCTTCATAGGGAGTAGTACTCCATTATATACCACATCTCTTTTTTACCCATTCCTTGGTTGATGGGCATTTGGGCTGTTTTTAAGATTTAGCTATTACAGATTGTGTTGCTATAAACATGGATGCACATATATTGTTGTGGTATGATTCTGGGAAAATACCCAGACGGGGAATACCTGGGTCAAATGGGACCTCTAATCCTAACTTTTTGAGAAATTGCCACACTGACTTCTATAGTGGTTCTACCAGTCAACACTCCCACCAACAGTGGAGAAGGGTTTCTTTTTCCTCACAGCTCTGCCAGCATTTGTTATTGGTTGATTTCTTGATGATAGTCATTCTTTTATTGGTGAGATGGAAATCTCAGTACTGTTTTAATTTGCATTTCCCAAATGAACAATGGTGTTGAACATTCTTTTGTATATTTATTTGCCATTTGTATTTCTTCATCTGAGAGGAGTGTATTCATCTCAGATGCCCATTTTTGGGTTAGGTCTTTGAATTTGGGAGGCTGCAAATTTAGATATAAATGCCTTAGGTAGAACATTTTATTAAAATGTTCTGCAGTTCAGAAAATACTTTTTAAATTTTTTTATATTTGAACACCCTTGTAAATTTTGTATTTTTTTCTAAAATGGTTTAAAACTTTTACATCATAAAAAGCAGATCACTTGATTAGATGATACTCAATCCAATATACTTAAAAATATTTTCCAATAAAATCAGCTTCAAAGAAGCTTTCCTAGACTATAACTATAAAAAAGTCCATTTGCCTATTTAGTCTGCTATTGCTGAAAGAGAAAAAGATATAAATGTCATTGAAAGCCAGATTATTTATTATATTTTCCCATCTGCTTACTGAATTGGTTATTTGAATCTTTTCTAGGTGTAAAATGCTTTATATTAATAAATTCAAATGATGTCTGTTGTCTTGTACAAACACAGATGTCATTTTTGCAGCTTGAACTTGTTTAAGTACACAGATTTTAAAAAATAAAAAATATAAATATGAATTATGAATTCACAGAGACAAAAACTGTAGTAAGAACAAAAAGCCATTCCAGTTTCACACGTTCTTCTTTAACTTAGCGATGCAATATTTCAGCTTACTACTAACCTTCACTGCATAAAACACTTTAAGTTTTTGTGTTAGCATCAAATGTAGTATTATTTACATTTTTTCTAGACAACTGTACTTGCAAGGACTTTCCCCTACAGCAAAATGGATCCTTACCCACAGTAAAACATGTTTTTGTTTTTGTTTCTTCATGGGTGTTTATAAAAATAAAAACAAGTTACAGCATTGGTGAAGAGACCACTTGGTCATTTATCTATTCTCAGGCTTTTGCCTCACAATAATCAAAACAATCAAAACCATCAGAAAATGAAAAAAAGTTCAGGCCAATCAACATAGCTTGAAGGTATTTGGAAGACACTAGTCTCGGCTTTTGTTTTCAAAGCAATATATTGTACTTCCATATGACTGCAAGCAAAGTTTATAACAGACCCTGGCCTGGCTTGGGAATCTCACCCCAAGCACTTCACTACCCACTTTCAAGATTCACTTTTGCCACATTCCTGCTTACCTTCAAAAGTCATGCACAGCAGTCAGAGATGGGGAACATTTGTGGGACTGCAACTCTTTTCTCAGAAACATTTTTGCATGCTGTAAGATCATCATCAAATTTATTTGACACTTACCATAGGCCATGCATTAGATGAAGAACTTTTATTATTTAATCTATATAAAATCCTGTGAAACATATTTTATTATCTCCATTTGACAGAAGTGGAGATAGAAACTAGACAGTCTCACACCCCTGTTACGTGGTTGAGTAAGACAGACTTAGATGTGTCCAGAATGTGTACTCTTCATAGTATGTAATCATTTTAATTATTAAAGAAATAAATATAAATTCATTTTTACTAGGGTTCAGAAACATTTTTGTTTGCTTCGTTTCTGACTCCTCTATCACATCTTGATACCACTGACTAAAGTACGAAAGTCAAAAGCTCGATAGTTGCTAAAGTCTTTGGAGTTATGTGTTCTGAAATTAAAGGGAAGATAAATCACGGTTGTCTCTTGGGTTTACTACAGAACTTGATAGAGAGTTATCAACATTTCTGCCAAGGTATTTATCATCTTGGCACCTCTACAGGAGGAGATGATTTTGCCTGCGACCAACAAGATTGTCCTCAAAGGTATATATTAGGTAAACACTAAATGTCCCCAGTATCATTGAGATCTATTTCAGTACAGCTAGGCTTACATAAGAAAGCTCAGAACAACTCAGACATTATCTCTGACAATGGCTGACACCCTGGACAAAATGAGAACTCACCTCCCCACACACACACATCCCAGTCTCCAGGCATTGAAAAAGGTTTTCATTCTACACCCTGATAGCCACTGTAGCCCCCCACTAAACAAACAAACAAACAAAAAGCTCCAGTTGTGATCTTAGCCAATAATTGTACCTTACAAGTATAAAATTTGTATTTTTTTTTAGATTTTTGCTTTCTGTTACTAGTCATAAAATTGTACATTTCAGAACTGAGTAGGATTATAAACATCTTATCCCCAGTATCCTCTTGATGTAGTCAAGAGTTCCAGGCTTAACCACACTCCCTAGACCTCCCTGCTGATGGGTAGCGAGGGTGAGAAATTTCACCTCCTTCCTGCTGACTCATAGTCCAGTGCTCTTCGCACAACATGCTGTCAGCAGTTAATGCAAAAAGTTAATCTACAACGTAGAACCTCATTAACAACACTACCTCCCCCTCTCCACTAAGGTATTTCAGCAGGGGATACTTTTGGAGATGGGAGTCATGAGTAACTTTAACGATTTCTGGAGCTCCAGACCTAAACAATACAGAGTCTTCTGGACAAGTAACATTTATATTTATGGAGGAGACACATTCATCATAGCTGTCATTGAGTAGGCTCAACCAAGACTGTGGAAAGATCTGGGAAGCCACAGCTCATCAAAGAGTGAAAATATGAAATAGAAAGTGGGGCCCAAAAGAAGAAAGTCTACAGAATTCAAGACTCTTCAGCCTGATGAAGAAAAGGCAATGAGGCTGCTTTTACCTTCTGGTCAAAGGGATTTAGAATACAGAAAAGGTTGTCTTCCACTCCCTGGGTGTAAAAAGACATTGGGCTTGAACTTCTGCCATATAGATGGGTGGCCCCACTGAGAGTCGACGTGGCAGCCTTCAGAGGCTTTCTGGGGGCTTGCTGGAGAGGAGGGGCATCACCTGTGGAAAATGGGGAGCTGTCTTATTAGAGCCACACAGGAGCAGAGTTGGATATCTGGTGGTCAAGTGAGGTTCTTTGTTGAAGACAGAGATGTTTGCTACACATGGTCTTAAGTTTCCTCACAATCACATCATCCTAAGGTTGATTTTGTTTGTGTTACAGCTGCTAGCAATTTTGAGGAATCACCTACCTCATACAAGCTTCTATTGTGTGGGCAATGAATCTTCTATTGGCATTGACAAAGGGATCAAATTTCACCCTGTTTCAAAAAAAAGCATCCAATTGTAGACCTTAATATGGTTAAAGTGGCTCTCTGCAAACAGGTTTCTAAATCAGTTTCCTTCCTCGCACAATGGTGTAAAATCTGTAATTCTCCGCTTTGAATTACTCTCCCTGCACCATGAGGAGCACAAAGTCAATCTTCATTGCTACCAAAATCTGAAGGTTAAGTTTCCAGCAAGAAGGAGGTGGCTCTAAAGTCATGATGAATCAGTGATGCCAACTTGCCAGAAGTAACTTATCACAGCAGGAGTGCTGGAGGTTTCAGTTCAAGCTTTTTCTCACTCCTGAGACTCTCACATCTAGTCACTTTATTTTTTTAAAATCCTTTGGAAAAGAGACATAGTAGAAGCAAATTTATGATCTTTCAACATTGAAATACCTTTCTCATTACCATCATTGTTGATTTCTTATATATCAATCTCACTAGCATTTTCCCACGACCTTTTGAAAACATGATTGTTCAGAGGCTAGTAGTGAAGGTCACTGAAATACATGAGAATCACGAATCATGTTTTTTATTGAGAGGTAAACTCTGCTTTCAAGATAGGAAAAGATTTTTCTCATTATTAATTCCAAAGGTGAAATGACCATTAGTTAATTCTATTCTTATCATTTTTATTTCAAAATGAAAGTCATCTTTTCAACATCTAATCCCTTGTAGGTAGTCAGCAAAGCCTCTTGTGTATGGGGTTGCAATGGTATTAGGTATTTAGACTTACCAGGATTATGTCCAAAAATAATCTTTCTCACTAAAAGCTCACATTCATGAATCTGAACAATATGGAGTGAATTATATTTGCAGCGGAAAAGAGAACAGAGAAGAGAATTGGACAGTGGGAGACATTCCATTTAGAAGATGATCCTGAGAACACAAAATAAAATCGTGTTTGTCAAGTTTTTGTATAAGTAGCTGCCATCCACGGAGTCTGCCATATTTGAGAACATATACTGTGTTCTAGTTGACTGTCTTCTCCAACAGTTACCTGACTTTTTGACAGCGTCTTAGTCTTTGTGGGCTGCATAACAAAATATAGTACAATGCTGGCTTAAGTGATAAAAATTTATTTCTTCGTAGTTCCAGAGACCAGAAGTTCTAGATCAGGTTATGGCATAGTTAGGTAGCTCTCTTCCTGGCTTGTAGGTCACTGTCTTTTTTTTCCATGTCTTCACAAGGCAGAGAAAGAGAGCAAGCTGTCTGGTGTCTCTTCCTGCAAATCCCATCATGAGTGTGCCATCCTCAGGACCTCATCCAACCCTAAGAACATCCCAAAAGCCCTGTCTACAAATACCATCACATTAAGGGTTAGGATGTCAAAATATGAATTTCGAAGGACATAGCATTCAGCTCATAACAAAGAGTAAAGTTAGTGTTGAACTACGCTGTGTACCACACTCAAGAAAAGCTATGGACAGGCACACCTTCCTTTTATACTTTTAGACTTTCAGGAATCCTTCAGAAATCCACCTCCTGGCTCCCCTCAGTCACGTGTGTGTCACTTTGAGTGGCTGCAGTGCTTTGCCCTCTGTCTTTCCCCATCAGGTTGCCCCGATCACTGTGCAAGATGGGAAAACAGAGGAGCACATGAGGTCAAAGGAGTGAGCGTGCTGCATTTCATCGTTCCAGGGAAATTCACTTCCTTCTTACCCTTCTTGTGTATCGAACTTGAATGTCTCTCTCATCTACTCTCCATGGCTCATCATAGACAAAAATTCCACACTGTTCCCAGCACCTTAGGAACTGGGGAGGAAAGGATTCTGACTGTGGCCTTAAAAGGCCTTATGGCTTAGAATGCTTTCATACATGCCGATTGATAAGGTCTTCACTTTTAAGTTATTACTACCTTGATTTTGCAAATGGGAAAATAAGATCAAAGTGATTGACTCCCTTGCCTGAAGGCCATGAACAAAAGCTACAGATTGAAGATCAACCCATTAAGCTACAGCAAACTTTCTGCTGCCCCATTATTCTGAAATTCTTTTTTAACGTAAAAACTAACAAATGTTAATAAAAATGATTATATATATACTTAAAAGGTAGAGAGCACAAAGTACCCTACTGAACTTCCACCAGATGGTTCTTTCAATTACACACTTTCTATATCTAGCTACCTCCAAGGAAGGAGCTTTCCCATCACCCTGCCAGCACCCATGAGATTCCCTGCATTCACCTCCTCTCCTGTGAGAATCAGAGCACCAGGGGGCCAAGGGCAGGCACCTTGAAGCTGAACAAATCTTGATTCCAAACCTGACTGCAGCCCTCAGCCACGAGACTTGACCTTCAACAACTTAATTTCCTTTTAAGCCTCAGCTTCCCCATCTGTTAAACTGTAACAGTACTAGTGACAGCTAATACGGCAGTGAGTATTAAATAAGGCAACGCACATAAAGGCCTCAGCAACAGTATCTGGCTTCCAGTAAACGTTACCCCGTGGTCATGATTGTGGTTACCATTTATTTTTGAAAAATAAACAAGGCACAATTCTTACCTCAGAAGACTCATAACATAGCAGGAAACAGAAAACAGGCTTGAATTATGCCACCATGGGCAGATTCTGGAAGGGTCAGAGTGGAGAGAGACTTATTTTTCCCCTTTGGGGCTCCTGCCTACTAATTCTCAAATGTCATAACTCTCCTGCCCTAAGACAGCATCATCCTAACTGACTTAAACCCCAGCGATTCTTTTCCCTTGGAAACAGAGATCTCAGCACGTGAAAGTACGTCTGGAGAAATGCTAAGCATATGGGGCAAAAACCCAAAGCAGTAAAAAAGTATAACAGCTTAGGACTCCAGCTTGATTTAGTGTTGCAATTCACAGCCTTGTCAGTCTGTTTTATAACACCATTGCTCAAATTTGTGACAAAGTCCCAGCCCCAGAATCCTCGAATGAAGAAATTTGGCATGGGATAGTCACATTTACATTTTCTTCTGCTGAACATTTTCATTTGTAAGTTTCTCTAGTCTGTGCTTCTGGTACAGGCATTCCTGATTACAAGTGAAGAGGTAAAAATATCTAGGCTAAGTGGGGCAGAAGTCCCCTTGGCTCCAAGCCACATGCAGCCTGCCTAAGATACTCACCAGCAAGACAGAAATCATGCAGAGCTGGTTTTCCAGGCATGGAAGTAATTTTTTCTTTGTCTAATGCTTCTCATGGCCAATGATAGATTAAGGAAGTTCATACCTGTATATAAAACCCTGTGAGGGCTAGGGATATAGCTCAGCAGCACAGTGCCTGCCTGGCAAGTGCAAAGTCATAAGTTTGATCCCATGGTACAAAAAAAAAAATCTATGAGGTAGATGCTTATTATTCACAATTTTCAGATGCAGAAAACTGAGAAACAAAGAGATTAATATACCCAAGCACACAGAGGCAGGAAATGTGAGACTTGGATTATAAGCCCAAAAAAGTTCTGGAACCCATACTTTAACTGCTATGCTAGGTTCATTGGGGGCGATGGTGCTGTTTTTAATTTGGTGACTGTGTGTTACTTACTTATGAAGCTGAGGTTGCAGACACAGATCTTGACCATGGATAGGATTTGGGCCTCTCTAGAACTGCTTGGCCTATGAAATTTGAAAGAATTAATGTACCATATTAAGGTTTAAATTTAATTATTATACACTGACTTACAAGGAGTAGACCTCTCCTGCCTTGAAAATAATAGGTTTATACATTTAAATTTTGCCAAAATGTAAATTCTACTGAAAGTAGGTAGTTCTAATTTTTACTGAGTTTCTGATATATCATCTTAAAGCATGGTCTTAAGGATGTAGGAGGGAAGGAACAGTGAACATCAGATATAGAACATATGGCTTCTTCTTCAAACAATTTAAATTGAACTTTTTATGTAATTTTTCATTTCTCAAATTCATTTTTCACACTCAGTTTGCAGAGCCAAATTCCACTTTAAACTGGATTGCGAGTGGACATATATTACAGTTTCTTAACATTTGTTAGAGGGGAAAGTGATAAATGTATTCCATGTCTTCCTTCTTCTGCCCCCATGAAATAATGTATCTGCATACAACCAGCAGTTAGGAAGCACTGAGGACCTATTGGAAAACATGTCCACACATTGACAAGTGACAGCATTTGGTATATAATCGATACAGTGTTGATAAATGAATGGTCCTAGTGTGTCAAAGATGTGTATGATTTTGCCCTGACTTTTAGTCCAGTGATGGTGAACGTATGGCACATGTGCTACTACAGGCTATTTGTATCATTGAAAGCTCTACAAGGTTCACCATCACTGGTTTATACTATGGTAGTAAAAATCAATCACACAAAACAACAACTGAAATAAAACATGATAGAATTGGGGAACAATGTAGACATATAGTGTGATGTAATGTTAAGCTTAATTGTCAAGGTGATTGACTTGGGAGCCCCTTAGGGATTAGTACAGGGTGTCTGGGTGGGTCGTGGAGGAGAGAGAGGCCTTGAGGTACTATATCTGGTCCCCCATCCTTCCTTCTCTGGCACCGTTCCCCTACCCTGCTTCCCTGGCCACAATGAAGTAAATAACTGCTCCACCTTGTCCTTTTACCATGATGTTCCTTCCTCAGAGGCAGCAGATCATGGACTGAATCCCCTGGAACAGTGAGCTAAAATAAACCATTTCCTGCTTTAGATTCTAGGGTCAGATAACAGGTACTAGCAATGGGCAAGCTGACTAATACATAGAAATACTAAAAATTAATATTTTAATAGTAGCATTAAAAAGAGAAGCCCTTCAGAATGAAGTAGCTTCAACTGTTATTTTTCTTCATTAAATTTTAATAGTTTTTTGGCTGAAAAAGTAATATGCAATTCTGTAAAAAGATGGCACATGTATCAATAAAAGAAATATAGTAACATACCCTCCTTTCCTTTAATTTTGGCACACTAAAGTGACAAAAATTAAGTATGCTTCCACATACACAAATTATTTTTTCCTAATAATAGAAGGAAATTCTATTTAAAATATCACTTTGGAACTCCACAAAATGTTATAAATATATCTCCAAAAGGATGATATGCATATAACCCTTAAAAAATCTACACAATAGTTTACTTGTTGAATGTGCCATACTGTGTTCAAGGTCTATGACAGTCAACCAGGTAGTAGGCATGATGTTGTCTTTGTTTTTAGTTTTGCTTTTGTCTTTATGACATCTCAATACAATTATGCTTAGTTGAAAGTACTTTTTATTTCTTTTAACCAATTTGACTGAAACTTGGTTTATACCCAATAAAAATCAGTCATTTTAATGCAGTTTAGTATGTTTTCAAAATAATGTTTATAAAATATAGTTGTATAAGTATCATAACAACTATAATATGGATCACATCTATTGACTCCTTGTATCTCTTTTGTATGGGTTGACTGTGTATCCTATAATTATGATAAACTTGGATAGAGGGTTTTATTTTTTTTCGGTAGATTACTTAAGGTCTTCCATACAAAACACAAGAATTTAGGCAATATATACTGCTGTTTTTTTCTTTCCAAACTGTATGTTTTTTCTTGAATCATTGTACTAAGAATTCTAGTATATGTTGGCTAGAATTAGTGAGTATAGATATCTTTTTCTAAAAACCTAATCATGGAAGGAAAGCATTCACTTTCACCAGTAAGAACAATATTATTTGCATTTTTTCACATGTATCTTTTATTAGTTTGAAAATTTGTTATAATTTCTAGTTTGCTGCAACCGTTAAAAAATTGTTGGATTTCATCACATACATTTGTTTACAAATTGAAATTGATACTTCTAAAATTATTTTTAATGTTAGTCTGCTGAATTTTACAAATTGGTTTCAAAATGATGCACCAACCTAGAATTTTTAGAGTCAACCCTAGCTAGGTGTGAGACACCATGTTACACAATATATCTGTCATCAGAAGTAACTGTACAGGTTTGTAGAGTTCTTTTATAATGGCATTGGTCTAATTTTGTATACAGGTTACACTGCCAGCCTCATAAGCTGAACTGTGATGTTTTCCCAACTCTTCTGTTTTCCAGAAGAGTGTGCAAAATTAGAATTATTTCTTCCCTCATTTCTTGATAGGATTCACCAGGGAAGCCATCTGGGCCTAGAGTTTTCTATGTGGAACATTTTTAGATCTAAACCTAAATCCTTTACTACGTATAAGGATATGCATGTTATATATTTTTCACCTTAGGGAGTTTGCAGTTTGTCTTCTTCAGGGAATTTGTTTAAGTAAGTTATCAGATTTACTTACAATTTTCCTTTACTATTCTTGAATATTCGTAGACTCCCTCACGATAGCCCTCACTCTTGCTTTAGCTCTTGACATGAGTAATTCAAATCTCCTCTGTTTTGTTTTGTTTCACCTTGCTTTCTGTAATCTACCTAAAGTTTTACTATCACATTGATTTTTTTCAAGGAACCAGCTTTTAGTTTTGCTTACCTTCTGGACTGTTGATCTGCTTTCGATTTCATTTTTACCACTACAATTCTTTTATTCTGCTCAGTTTGGATTTTGTTCATTTTATCTTTCTAGCTTTTTATGGTGGAGCTTAGATCATTTTGAAGACCTTTTCAATATTTTCTAATAGCTTTCCATGTTATGTCACACAAATTTTAATAAAATTTTAATTTTGCAGACTAATGTTTATTTCACACAAAATATTTTCTAGTCTCCTTTGAGATTTTTAACTGACCAGATATTCGGATGTGTTTCCTTTTAATTTTTAAATATTTATCTATATCCCTAATAAATCTATTTTGTTGCTTTATAATTTAGTTCATTTTGTTACAGAATATATTCTATAATTTCAATCACTTTAAATTTATTAAAGAATTGTTTTATGGTCTAGAATATGATCTCTTCCTGGTGTTTTTTATTATATAAAATTGATCCCTGAAGTGAGATTGCTGTGTCAAAAACTATATCTATTTTTATTGTTAATAGATACTGCCTAATTGCATTCCATGAAACATGCAATTTATTCTGTTATATTCCCACATTGTCCTAAAATGTTATCAAACTATTGTATTTTCTCATATGTTTTGTGAAAAATAGTATTTTATTGTTTAATGTTGCATCTCCCTGAAAACAAGTGAAGTTGAGGAATTTTTTCATAAGTATATTGTCCATTTACACTTCTTCGTTCATGACTTGCTTATTAATAATCTTTGTCCAATGCTGAATTTTAAATACATAAATTTTTAAGAATATTTTTGAGTCTTGAATTCGGTACCATTTTTGACAGAGATCATACATTTTTGCCCTTAATATTTTGTATGTTTGTTACAAAATAATATCTATACCTTATAGGGTGATTATAGTGGGTTAAGTACTCCACATACATTTTTCCCTAATCCTTAAAACGACCTCAGAAGTACATAATTCTATATTCAAATACCATCAGTATGTTTCTGGTAGCAATTTCAGAGTTTTTATGTGATGGTCAAAGGAACTGAACTAGTTGAAATTACTTGCTGAAGTTTACACAGAAAATGAAATAAGGAACTAGATTTGAATCCAGGTCTATCTGTCTCTAAAATCTGTGTCCTTAACTTTCTTCCCTTGAGTAAAGAAAAAGTTCAAAATGTGAATGCCTGTTTTTATTGCTACTCTAATTTTCTGTCAAGATAAAATAATGGTTCATTATTATGTTCAGGGATTCCAGGTGATCCTAGTTACTTGTCTCCTCAGTTCAGTTAGTTCAAAGGTGAGTCTCAGAAGACACTGGACACTCAGGTCATTTACTCTGACAACACTCTTCCAAGGACAGCAGGAGCAGAGTCGCTCCAGGAACCAGATACTGTTAAGGGGTTAAATGATAAACTGACCAAGAGCTTCTATAGAGATACCACCCTCAGAGTTTGGGGGACCTTTCCCTTTTTCATACACCTACATTCAGTCCACATTAGTCACCAGAGTTTCTTTCACAAAGAAAGCTTTGTTCTAAGATTTATAAAAGTTGTATCTGCTGAAGTGGTCCTGTCTCCCGGAAGTCCCTAGGTCAGGTTGCATCACACTGCTAAGTAACATGAGATGTCGAGACCTTTGAAGACCCTGGAGTAGGTCTTCTGGCTGTCAATTAACCCTATAGCTATTGTATGTTTCATAGTACAATACATCATTTATATATAAATTTTGAATTTATTTTACTTTAAGAACCATGATTTTCTATAGTCAAGAAACAAGATGATGGAATCTCAAACATTCAGAACCAAATTCCATCCTCCCACCACTGACCAATGACCAGACCTTCGTCTATACCATCCATAGTGAACATGTTCTCTCTTATGGAGTCAAAACCCTAACTACCATGCCTCTCTTAGACAGCTTCTATAGAAAAAGTCCAGGGAACCAACTACACAAGTTCAAGGTCCAAAAGCACATGCTGATGCATAAAAGATTCAATCACTGTTTCCACCAGAGGCCATGATCTGTAGCCATTTAGATGAGCCACAGAAGTCAGAGAGTTGAGGAATCCCATTTGGTGGAATGCAAATAACTAGCTTTCCAGAATGTTTTGCATGCAATTACTATTATCATAAATTCTGGAAACATAAAGTGAGTAAAAGAGATGCTTTTGCCATTATCCTTATTATCTCCACAAAAGCAATTTGTGAGGGTTGCCATTTCACAGGACCATGCACTGCAAATGCATCCAACTATTGCTGCCGCTCATCTATTATGTGACAGCAGCTGACCTCTGCACAGACTGACACCCCTCTGCCACCATCCGTCCACAGCACTAGCATGAGTTACCGAAGCCAGACTAGAAGGCTCTCTGGATGTTTGGCTCTGTCTGAATAATTCATACTACTTAAGAATTTTATCTCTTCCTCCAAGTTTTTGCTACTAGTGGGAGTTGTTGACAATTTTGATTTTTTAAAAATAATATGATTTGGCCCAGTTAGGTGTTTCAAGTGACAGATACTGAACTCTGACAATTTCTTAATTATAAGTTCGTTCTGCCCACAGTGACAGGAAACGGCAGTAAACAAAACACAGAAAAAGTCACAACCCGTCGCATAGCTTGTAATCTAAAAGCAACTACACATATCCATTTTTAAAAATTCCCCCAGCTCTATTACATAGAAGCACGCTTATAAATTACTTAAAATGCATTACTTATAAATTGCTTGTAAGTTGCATAAACTCATCTTTCTCATCTGAGCTAAGATAAAGCCAAAAAAGAGATACTAGAACTAGAGTATTTAGCATAGGGTCAACATAGCTCATGATAAGTGCTCAATATAAATGGGAATCATTGTCATCAGTATTACTATTGCATCTGTGTTCATGCCCACTTTCAATGACCACATGCCCATTATTTTAAAATTGCATTTTCTCTTCTTTCAACCTTAGCAGTTATGTGTCACAGAATTTCGTATTATATCAACACAATCCTACTGATCTGCCCCCCATATTATGTGTGCTGAAGCTCACTGTATTTATTTATTTATTTTGTTTAAATCTCCATTAACTTAAAATGGATTAGGGATGTCTTCTCAAATCCAATTTGTTCAGTTCAAAGTTAACTCCCTTCAACCTATTAAATTGGGTCCTGTCTGAGAAACGTGTTGATGTCTTGAGTGATTCATGAGGATGGAAGTAGTCGCAAGGATCAAGCAGGGTATGAAATCTCCTGCAGACAAATAGACAGTTGTACGCATTGCAAGGCAGGATGCTGAAAAGCAAATCAGCTCAGAAACATCGGCTCTCTGTCACTTCACCGGGGAGAGATGAAAGGCAGAAATGAGCACTTATTTACTTATTTATCAGACCCGGGAATTGAACTCAGGGCCTTGTGCTTGACAGGTAGGTGGTGCTCTGCTAAGCTACATCCTGGCTAGAGTGCTAATTTTAAAACTATGCAAGTTTCTAGAGGGTAGGGAGAGTGCGAGGTGGGATGACCTTATGAGCACTGGGCTAGAATTAGGAGGGGTGAAGTTCTCATCCATTCTCTGTCCCTAACCTGAGAGATGGCTCTGAAAAACCCAGCTGTGACTCGCTCTGCTTTTTCTCATCTTCAAAAGCTGCCAACCCCAGCCCCTTAAGCTTCCTTGCT
Organism: Dasyprocta punctata; assembly: GCA_004363535.1. Lineage (NCBI taxonomy): Eukaryota > Metazoa > Chordata > Mammalia > Rodentia > Dasyproctidae > Dasyprocta > Dasyprocta punctata. The sequence goes on from RJWM01000691.1 coordinate 132,485, forward strand.
TCTAAATTGCTAGATTACTAAAACGTGGCGTTCTTGTGCTTTCCCTGCCTAGAAATAATAGAGCGGTGATCCTCAAGATGTAAAATAATAAAAAGTATAGAGCATCTTTAAAATAAACTACCATAGGAGAGAAAATAGAGAACCCGAATTGAGATTTGGGCAGTGGGGTTGTGGTGTGTATGCCTCTCCCTCCTAGTTCAGCATCAACATGAGGCAGTGGTTTGACTCACAACTTTTCTTGACCTTGAATCCCAAGTCTGAAACGAGCTGTGGCTCTAGACCATTTTATGAGCCCTCTGTAAGTGAGGATGCTAATAATGCTTACTTCCTCTTTAAGAAATTAGTTTATTTTTATGAAGTACACATGTACTGTGTATTTGTTAAAATACTTCCCAACTCTGTAACCATGGACAGGTGCACTGATAATGAATATGAAAGGACTTTCCTTGATCGTGGATTTTCATTCCTGATGGAGTAAGGTCTTGCCATGCCAGACCCGATTCTAAATATTTTATTTGGATTGACTGACCCTCCTGACAGCCACATGGGGTGGGTACTTTTTTCCAACAGATGAAAAACACTCAGAGGGAGCTGTTTATGGGGTCTCTGTAGTCTTACCAAGGCCCAGGGACAGAAATACGTTCACCCTGTTTGCTGTCCCTAGAGATAGCACAGGTGGAATCTCCCATGCCCAGGGCCTGCACTGCTCAGTCTAAGCTAGTCTAAGAATGGACTCATTTTATTTTCCAGTCCTTTTCTCTGCCAGCACCTATGAAGAAGCAGGTAGCATCCTCCTTTGGTTTGCCATCTTCTCAGGACTAACTCGCATTCCAACTAGGGAAAGGCAGTGGGGTTAATGGTCAGAAGACTCATTTTCAATCCTGTTCTGTCTTCAGTGCTAATTTTGAATACATTGCTGGATTAAAGTTTCAAAATCATAAGGAAAATTTTGTGCAATTTTGGCAGAGTTTCTAACGATTTTTGCCCGAAAGGAGAGACAGAAAAGGAAGAGACCAAGAGATTGCCATCCATTATGGCACTGAATATGTGCTGCTCGTAATATATATATATATATATATATATATATATATATATATATATATATATATATTTACAGATAATGGTTTAAATACCAATATTCACTCTAGACTGTTGTGCTGGAGTCTCAGAATGGCAAAAATCTCTCTGAGTTACCCACCTCTCCTGCCTCTTGTCTTGTACTATGCTGTTATTAGAAAACAGTATAAGAAAACACACACTTGTATGGGTGTCACAAGAGGTCCTCTACTTAAAGGTCAAAGTTTCTGACCTTTTTGATTTCGTATAGATGGGAGGTGTAATGATTTTCATTAGACACATTCTCTAGTGATCTATGCCTTAATAAAAGTATTTATTTCAAATTTTCAGTATCTTCTGCATATTTGCTGCTAAGCAAGGGGTAAGGGAGAGGAGAGAGAAAAACTATCTTCAAGATGGTGTTTGTTTATTTACACTTATTCTTGTTATCCAGTAAAATTTCAACTTGAGAGTCTTCAACTAGAGGACTAGCAAATGCTATAATAAAATGCTCACAACATATCTTTTCTGCTTTTTCAGAAATTGCCCATTTTGACACTGTTTAGAGTAATATTAGTGTTTTCTGAAAAATGCTACCAGGTGGCATGCATATAATTTGGTCCACCACTTTAAAAATTACTCTAATTTATAGTTTAGGACCTGTTAAATTCGTGACATGACTTTAAAAAAAAAGAGAGAGAATGAATAAAAAGGCTCAGTGAAAACTCCAAATTTATTTTCTCCCTAAGCATTTTCACCCTAACCATTTTAAGCTTGAGAAAGAAATGGAGTACATTTGTTATTGCAACCTTTTACAGACCTATTTGCCTTGCAGGTTGCATTAGTAATTCTTCAACATCCACTAAAAATTGCTAGGAGTTATGTTGTGTGAAGAGACCATTTCTCATCCATTTCTCTTCCCCAGTCCCTTGCGAAGGAGACATTCTAATTTTCTGGTTTGAAGCATTAACATCAACGGGAGTAACTATTTTAAATGTTTTAAAGGTAAATAGCCACTCAATATAACAAGAACGACAGGCTTTTGTTGAAAAACTCACCACTCTTCTGAATTATTTCCACCGCTTATTTAATAAGCTCACAACCCTGCAATTAAATGTTCTCTCTTTTTTGTAGATAAGAAGACGAGGACTCACGAGTCAAAGATGCTTGATTGAGTTCACCATAAACTATCAATCATCTTATAATCAAATAATTCAGAAATCCATGCAGAAAAATGTGATCAATGTGGAAATTTCTGCTATAAAATCAATTCTATTTACATATATCTATAATGATGGAGAATTGGAACAGTAGAGTAAAAAATAATTTGGGTTTTGGAATGTTTTACACCTAGTCTCAAAACTAGCTCCACCACTTGGCAACTCCATAGATTTGGAGGAGTTATTTAACATCTATAATACCTTATAAAACTGGAGAGATTAAATTTGATAAATTTGTAAGTAGTGGAGTATATCACCTGTACTTGGTCTGGACTTAATAAGTGCACGTTTCTTTATTATTTTGTTAAAGCAAGCATGCATGCATTTTAACTGCCTAAAAATAAATATTCAAAATAGCTGTCCTATAATTTCCTAATGCCCCCAGTTATCGTATCTCTTTTGTTTTTTCACTTAGCAGCAGGGATCCAAACCGCATTCTTACTGTGGATTTACAGGATTTATAAGAGGAGCTGCTTCCCTGATACATGTGTAAGAGTGAACAATTCTTTTTTCACCACCAGAAAAACAAAGGCCACTTTCCTTCCTCAGGTGCACAAGATTTCTATTATGTGAAAGCAGATTGAATACAAGTCCGACAAGATTTGGCATGGGGTCTAATAGGAAGTGAAATGGAACTGAGACTCAACATGATTTATCACAGTAATTTTTATAAATACCAAAATGGAAAACTTTTGAGGTGCTGGAATGAAAAGGTGAATTGACTATCCCATTAAAGATGGGTCAGTACGTTTCATAGGTCGTTTGAATTGAACCAAAAAGATGTTAAAAGGATTTGAAATACTGATGTCTAGAGCTACTAAAGGAAGTCTGACCAACAGCCATAAATGTAATGGGATTAGACAGCAGTTACTTTGAATGGTAGATAGAGTAGTTTTCCTAAAAGATCATGAAGAATTGTATTTACTGGTTCCAGCAAGAAGTGGCAGTTGATTTAAACCAAACAATTCCTGAACAAAGAGCTCAAGAGGAAGAAAGACTGGCAGAGTGGATCGGTTACTCAGTCTGAAACCAAAGGGCTGCTTGCAAGAAATTTCCAGGGAGAAGTCTCTAGTCTTGCCTAAATGAAAAAACCTCACAAAAAACTTGTCCTAGGCATAAACTTCTTTTTTATTTTTTTCCCCTGCTATACTTTCCAGCTGAATTGTAATGTTCTGCTGCATGGAGTTTTTAGTTCCATACCTTTTGTTGTAATTAAATTTTGTAATGGCATTGTTCTCACGTGTGTCCCACTGGAGTCATTCTTTGCTCATGGTTGACTTTAAGGAACTCAGTACCATTAGGAAATGAAGTCTATCTGTGTACTACCTCAGCATTTATGAGTTGATGTAGCATCTATGAAGCTGCAGAAGTGCAGTGATCCTCGGACCAGCTGCTCTACAGGAATAACAAAGACGTAGCACTGTTCTGAATGCCTAAGAGTTTCCCGAGGACTTTTCAGGCAAGCAAGGACAGGGCGAAGAGTCCCCTGCATGTGCGATGCATGAGGCCCTCTGCTGAGTGTTTCATTGAGCTGTCACCATCCTCTGTAAAACAAACCAAGGCTCAGAGAGGTTCAACAGCCTGTTTACACCACACAGCTAAGAGATGGTAAATTTTGACCTAGAACCTAGTTGTTTGGCATCTAAGCACAGGCTGTTATGAGAAGATGGAGTTGGAAAGATAAACTGGAGAGCAAATGTATAGAACATAGAAATCCAGCTAATGAATTTAAATTTCAGATTTTATTTTGTTGATGACAGAAAATTATTCAAGATTGCAGTAAGAAAGTGTTCGGAGTCTTCCTTTTTTGTTCTCTCAAACCACCTCTGGGTATCTTTCCTGCCTCCTTGTTCTCTCATTCTTATCTACATTCTTTCCATGGGCCTGCGCTGTCATTCATTTATACTGTTTCATATTATGAAGAGGATTCTATTATTAACTCTGTTTTATAGATCTGGAAATAAAAGTACAGAAACATACAGCTCAGGGACAGAATTAGGCCTTAGATCTCTCTGGCCTCTCTCTTAACAACAGTGTAGAGCTCCATCTAGAAAAAATATGGATAATAGTATGCCTTTGACTATATAAGGGCATATAAAATTTCAGCTTAATGTAAATCCCACCATTAAGAAACAAAGGTCTCAAATGTTGTACACTTCAGAGAGTAGAATATCGAAAAAGTAATCATAACCTGTAACACAAGAAAAGCAGCAAAAACAAAGGATTACAGATAATTACCACAATAACAAGCTGAAGTCATGGAATGCTGAAAGTTATTGAACTCCTTCACAAATATTTCAGAAGTCACTCTGTACTGATGCTGACTAATTATCATTGTTCTCATCTAACATCATTGTTCCACATAATGTCATAAAGTTTAGCAACAAAGAAAACAATTCTAGAATCCTCTACAGGAAAAAAAAGGGTACATTTCAAGGAGAAGTTGATTTTTTTCACACTTGTTTTTGCTTTGTCATACACATTAACTTAATGCAAATTTCCCTTGTGGATATGAGGAATGGTTTTGACCCTCTGTACTTGTGTGTTTATTTTGATGGTTCTAAATTTAGTAAAACATTATTGTCATCATTGATCCTAGAGAATTATTCACCTGCTAGTGAGTCAATAATTTCATGGGTTTATGGTATCATAAGGGATATTGACTGTCAAATTTATTTACAGTAATTGATGGGTTTTTAATTGTTCTCTGTCCCTGCTCCTGAAATAACTAAGCTGTAAGGATCACTTTGGAGAGGGGAGTAGATAAAAGATTCAAATCAAAGGGGAAAGGACTTTGGGGTGTGCATACAGGAGGAGAAATAGGGCATGCCTAAAGAGCCCTTGGAATTATTCTAATACTGGCAAAAGCCTTTACACCCCTTGGGAGCTGCAGACTGTGTCTCCCAGAGGAAGTATCCCCACATTCTCATGAAAAGGTCCTCTCCCTCCTCTCTGTCTCCATTCTGATTTACCCTTTCCTGTCTTTCACAGCAGATAACCTCCATCACTCACAAAGGTCTGACACACAGTGTGCACTCAAGAATATCAAATTACTGAAGTCATTCATAAGGCTGTCTCTACTGCTGAACCATGAACTCCCTAAGAATAAAACTGTGTAGGTGAATAGACCGTGCATCTTTCGAGTCTGGTTTTGTCTGAGAACCTTCACACAAGCTCCACGGAAACTTGGTGAGATACAGTGTGGACAGTGGCAAAACTTCGGAGCCAGTCAGCTTGTGTTCCAATCCTGGCTTTGCCACTGAGCAGCCCTGCAGCCTGGGCAAGCTACTAACTCTCCTGAGCTTTCTCATTTATACAGCAGGATCACAGAGGATGTGTACAGTGACTGTGCGGATCCAATGAGTTTCTGCATGTAAAGTGCTTAAATGGAGAAATATCGACAATACTCGCTACGGCAGTTGCCAACCATGGTCAATAACAATTGCTTTTCAAAATGGAAAGTTATTTCTCCAGTGTAGGTTGTCCTTCATCAGTAGCTGCTCTCCTGGTGAAGGTTTGTGGATCTAGTTCTTTCCATCTTGCAAATGCATCATCTTTACTAGATAGTACCCACGCTTCCATGGACAGGGTAAAGAGGGGAATTATATCCAGAAGGTTTTCTTAAGGATCAGACCTGGTAACTGCATTCACCACTTCCCCAGAGCCCCACCTAGCACTAGCCAACATAGCCTTTGTTTTGTGTAGTGACATAAATGAATGAATTTCCATTAAATAGATGCTACCTATTATCTGTAAGATAAGAAGCTCTATGAACATGGAAATAGGGTGCACCCAGGTAGCTCCATTTCAGTTGCTTAAGAGCTACTGTTTTGCTTTTAAATTCAACCATTCTTTATATATCCCTTTGTTCCTGTCTGTAAGTGATGCCACCAGATCCCTGGGACATTTATATGTGGTATCTTAGTTACTTTTTACTCATTGCTGAGACAGAATACCTGACACCCAAAATTAGGGAAGGAAAGGTTTATTTCTTACAGTTCTTGGAGGTTTTAGTTCATATTCATCTGGCTGCAAGGCAGGGCAGCGAGGCAGGGCAGCCATTCATGGTGGCTGCCAAATAGCAAGGCAAACCAGCAAGGGAGAGAAAGAGAAAGAGACACGTTCCTTCAGCCCCTACACTGTATGTCAGCTCCACCCCTGGGCGGGTGCAGCACTCACAGCACCAATCCCAGCGCTAGGCAGCAAACCAATCCCAAACACTGGACTCAGCCCCATCCATGATTACATGAGGCTTTGGGGGGACACAGGGTCAAACCAATACATGTGAGGACTCGAAGACTTACAGTGACAAGTGACACACATGAACAATGCAGTAGCAGTGAATGAGGTCTAGAGGGCGCTGGGGGCAACTCATTGAGGCACCCAGATGATAGTGACCAGAGACACTATCCCAAACTTACTCAGGTCCTCAAATTTCTCAAGAAAAAAAGAAATTAGAACTCATATGTGAATCTCCCAAATGTAAAAAACCGACCATTCTATCCAATATTTTTAAAACACTGGATGAATAAAATATGTTTGTCAAAGAAAACGATTTTCTCAAAGACCTGTTAAGGTAAGGTATTGGACATATTACCTTAATGTAACCTGTGAAGATAACATGTGGATAATAGGTAAGCCACTCATAGGAAGATGCTTGAGGAAAACGTGAAACCAAGACCAAGAGATTCAGAAGTAGCAAAGCAATCAAAAGTGGACTCGTTCTATGAGGGGGCTACAGGGTCTGGGCTCACTGTGCTATCCTACTCCCCCACCAAGCAATTCTGTTAGGATAGAGCCCCTGTTCCAGAATGGTGGTGATAGGCATTAACTCTGAAGTTACTCAAAGTTTGATATCTAATGGCACAAATTAATGCTCAACTGCCTGGTTTTCCATTCGTAAATAGAAGACACCGATAACATCCCTCTCAAAGAATGGCTAAGTGGTTTTAATGACTGAATATACATAATATATTTAGAATACGCCTCACATGTAGAAAGCGTTCAATAAAGATTAATCCTTACTGTTATTTTTATTACTTCTGTCTTATAGTCTGAATTTGACCTGTGGGCCTCCTGTTTGTAAATTCTGCTTTGAATCATAGCAACCATGACTCAATTCGGAAAGCCCTGAGTGTCCTGTTAGTCCAAGCCCTGGGTGCCACACACGGACCTGCGGAGCCCCTGGTACTGCTTGTATTGTGTACCCCACCCTCACTCTTGGCTGCTCCTCCACTCTGCTACTATTGGCTCTTTAGCTCTAATTTTTAACGCCCATTCTTGTTTTTTGCATCAATAATGTGATTTCTCTAGGTGAGACCTCAGTGTCCCCTAGAAAAAGCTTACCACTCATGCTGCCCCTCACCACGAATCATTGCCCCTTTGCCAAGGTGAAACTCCAGGAAGGAACAATGCTTGTGGAGGTTAAACTAATCATCCAAGGTCACACAGTCAATAAGGCAAAAAGCCGGAATCTGGAACAGGTTTTGTGACCACAGCCAGGAGCCCCAAACATTTCAACTGCATCACACCTTTCTCCTGCTGAAGTCTCTATTCACTGGGATCTAACTTCTGAGTGCAAACCACTCAGGTAGGAGTTGAATTTCAATGGACATTTGCTGCTGTTGACCCGTTACTGAAGCATACAGAATTCCTGTGAGATTAAAATAAATAAATAAGCCAGGCGTTGTGGTGCACACTTTTAATCCCAGCACTTGGAAGGCTGAGACAGGAGGATCATTGTGAGTTCAAGACTAGCTACAAAGTGAGTTCAAGGCCAGCCTGAACTGCATAGTGAGACCCTGTCTCAAAAAACAGGGCCAGGGATTTAACTCAGTAGTATAAGTGCCCGCCTGGCAGGCACGAGGTTGTGAGTTTGATCCCAGGTACCAAAATAAATAAATAAATAAATAAATAAATAAATAAATAAATAAAAGTTTCTAAAGCCTTGTTTCTTTATGACACGTGGCCTCACAAAGAAAGATCAAATTTTAGTGAAAGTTAAAGGTGCTGTTAGCTCTCAGCAACAGAACTGCCAAGAAAGTTGATGAATCTCCACCCAATTAAGAAGATATTTATAAAGATCTGGATGCTTCATTCAACAAAATCAAGGTTCCACACAGAGTCACAAAAATAATGGACCATGAATTCAATCTGGCAATTTGAAGGAAAAGGGAGGATATTGTCAAATAGCATTCTGAATGCTGTGAAGTGAAACATGGAACCTCCACTGTGTATAAGTTACTGGCACTCAATATTGGAATATCAACTTATAGACTTTTTATAAAGAGTAAATGAAGATTGGCATGGTGGTACACATCTATAATTCCAACACTCTGGGAGACAGAGGCATGAAAATCACAAGTTCAAACCCAGCCTGGGCAACTTAGTGACCTAGAAAGATTTTGCCTCAACAAATAAAAAGAGCTGGGGATGCTGCTAAGTGCAAAGGCCCTGGGTTCAATCTCCAGTACCACAAAAAGAAAAAAATGAGTATGAAAGAATCAAGTTTCTATGTATGACATTTTGGACTCTTCCTACAGTAGCCAGTTAGTCTTACAGCCTTTTCTTAAACAATGCATGGTAGTGATTTGAAATGTTTTAACAAAATGCCTCCTTTTTCTGAAGCTATCAATGAAATCAAAAGGGCACAGCCCTGAAATAATGTGATCTGAGGACCAACGTAGAATCTGAGTTGAGATGCATGCTTCCATCTGCAGAGTGTTACCCAGTGTATCACAGATACAGTGCGAAGAACTTTCACACACATGCCCTTACTCTTCACAATTACCCAGTGCACTTTACCATTTGGGAAACTGCTTCTAAGAGCTAACTAACTTATCTCATAGCATATTTCTAGAAAAATGGAGGATTGGAAATTCTGATTGAAATTTTAATGTTTTTCATCATTTCTTGCTGCCTTCACAGGCTTCATTCAGCCCTTGGAGATTATTTTTAAAAATACGTAGTTTAGAAAAATATGTATTCATTAAAAATTATTCCATTGTCCTCTCCCATTCCTTGTCATGATTGTGATAGAGGTGAACATGGCTTGTTTGAAATACTCAACAATTCCTTGGACAGTAGTTCTAATTTTAGCTTCCTGGGGACCCAGTTTCTTCAGGCAGTGAATAATTTGCATGGAAAGTTTACTTCTAAGAAAGACATTAGAGTTGAAACCAAGGACACTTAGAAAAGTTTCATAGGAAAAGTTGGTCACGGAACTGCATTACAACTTGCTAAAAATTCAACATTGATGGCACACTATTGATTATGTACTTAATCTTTTTATAGTTTTCAAGTGTCTATTAAATTCTACTTCAACACAATAACCATTTATATCTCCATAATGACAATGGTAAGACTGTAACTTTTAAAAGCTCATTTGAAACAGTATTTTTATGGTCAGGCAATAACCTTTGCCACTTCTCAGTCATCCTCTCTCCAAAACTTCTAAAAATATTAAAAATCATGCTGGGAGAACCAAGAATCTAGATTTTAATTTCATGTCATCAGACTACTGAAGCCACTATTCTTTGGTGAGTGAATGACTTACCTACTCCATTTTCACTAACTAATGAAGATTTTCTCTCTTCTCACCACTGCTTACTGCAACACTATTTTATCACAATTCTTGGTAGATCAAGGTTTGGTCAAGTAGCAAACGTTTAAGACTTTGGAAGCTAGGCCGCAAAAATAAGAATGCAGTCTAATAGGTAACAAAGCCGAAAACTCTCCTTCCCCATTCTACTCACCCCATTTTCCCTGAGTGCCATCATGGTCCAACGCCTCTGCCCAGTGACTCACACCCTAGAGTGCCCTTTGCTATGGAGAACGGAGTCATGGCAACCTCTGCAGGTGGTCAGAGGAGAAGTGTGGTAGCTCATACAATCACTGACTCCAGGACTGAGATTCCACAGGTTAAGGCCCAACAGGTATCAACAGTGGTGTCCTCAATGGGTCCGTGATGGACAGCGTGAGCCTTGGGATTATGATATATATTTACACAAAACCTGTCTCTCTAAAGCAAGTCTTCTAATCCTCTAAAGGCTCCCTTTGATCTGTTTCCCTGTTAACATTCTGGCCTCAGACTCCACTGCTGCAGCGACCACTTTATCATTGTTTAACGTATCCGCTTGGAAGTCTTCTGGAGTGAACTGCTTTGCAGAGGTAAGACTGCTTTCTTTATGTCTGTTTGACTTGCTCTTTTACCCCTTTGAGGATCAAGTCATTGCTCAGTACTATCATCTCGCTGGAGACTTCTCTAACCATTCTATTTAGAACTATCTACCCTTCTCCTAGGATGCCCTTATATTAGTCAGCTTTCCTGATGACTGGGACTATTGCAATTTAAAGAAAAAGGGATTTAAGAGATTTAGTACACAACTGACTGACTCCAAGGTGGTAATATCATGGCAAACAGGTACAGCAGGAGAAAGCTGTTGGCCTCATGACAACTGGTGATTGAATATAGGTAGGGGGCCCAAAGGTCAAGGGGTCAGATGCAGTCCCCAAGACCATCCCCCACTGGCCTACCCATACACACCCAGAACTATACTATCCCTTTGGCTTTTCTGAAACCAAACGAGTTGGCAGTCCACCTTAAGTATCTATCACAGCCCCAGTTTCTTTACATCATTATTTTGTGAATAGAAAAATTACCGTATTATAGACAACATTTATTTAAAAAAAAAATTTGTCCCCTCTACCATCATCACTACCCTCTAAAAAAGATGAATGTTCCACACAATAGAGAGATTTTTGTCTGTTTTATTCACTTATGTGCAATCCATACTTAGAAAAGTAGTAGCACATAACAGTAAGTTCTCAGTGAATATTTTTATTTGACTATTTCACTCTGTCTCCTTTTCATTTATTCTTTTGTAGGGAATCTTGCATACAAATCTCAAGTGTACAGTCTGATGAAGTTCTGGACAAACATACATCCATGAAACCACTATTCAGGTAATAATCCAGAGTAGTTGTGGCGAACCTGTGGCACCCGTGCTGCAGCGGGCTGCTTGTATCATTGAAAATTCCAAAAGGTTCGCCATCACTGATCTGGGGCGTCCTCCCTTCCACAGAAAGTTTTCCCATGCTGTTTTGGAGACCATACCCCCTCTATGAGGCATTCTGATTTTCACCACTAGAGGTTCATTTTGCCCATTCCTGACTTGCGTCGTGTACCTCACATCTTCCACTAAACGTGACTTTTTTCTATTATTTAATTGATAGATAATTCACATAATACAAAATTCACCTTTTAAAAGTATACAATTCTGAGACTGTTAGTGTGTTCATAGTTGGACAGCCACTCCAAAACATTTTCAGCACTTCAAAAAACAAACCACATACCCATTTGCACTTATTAGCAGCTTAATTCTCCCCTCAGCTCCCAACGACCATGTCTTTTGCATCTTTATAGATAATTTATGAAATACAATCATATAACATTAGATTTTTTTGTGCCTTGCTTCTTTTATTTAGCATAATATTCAAGTTTTATATCTGTTGGAGCATGTTTGTTCTCTTTTCCTTTTAGTAGAAAACTAGTGTTCGGTCGTATGACTATACCACATTGTTTATGCATTCATCAGTTGATAGATATTAAGATTTTTCCCCTGTTGACTATTATGAATAATGTTGCCATGGATATTTGTGTACAAGTTTTTGTGTAATTCCATATTTTCATTTCTTGTGATAAGGTACTTAAAAGGAGAATTACTGAGTCTTACAGTATTTCTATGTTCAATATTTTGAGGATCAAACTATTTTTCAAAATGACTGTACTATTTTTCAGTGCCATTAACAATTTATGATAGTTTCAATTTCTTCATATCCTTATCGACATTCATTATGTTTGCCTTTTGTTTATTGTGTTCCTGGTGGGTGTGATACTAATGCCATCCCATTATTGGTTTGATTTGCATTTCTCTAATGACCTGATGTTAAACAAACTTTCGCGTGTGTATTAGCCTTTTATATATTCTTTAGAGAAATATCTATTTAAATTATTTGCCCATTTCAAGCATGTATTTGTCTTTTTACTGTTGACTTACAAGAATTCATTATATACTATGGATGCTAGGCCCTTATAGTATATATAACTTGCTAATATTTGCTCCTGTTCTGTAGATTATCCTCATTGTCTTGATAGTATTTTTTGAACCACAAAAGTTTTTAGTTTTCATTAGGTTGCATTTATTTTTCCTTGATTGACCATACTTTTGATGTCATATCTGGGAAACTATTGCCCAGTGCATGGTCATGAAGATTGCCATGTGTTTATTTCTGAGTCTTAGAGTTTTACTGCAATGATTAGGTATTTGATATATTTTTGTATATATCGTAAGTTAAGAGTCTATTATTTAAAAAAAATACTGTGATGAATATCCATAGACAGGTCTTTTGTAGACATCTGCACTAATTTGTCTCACTATCTGGAGTGAAATTGCTAGGTCATGAGTAGGTGTATGTTTAACATTAGTGGAAAGCACCAAACAATTTTCCAAAGTGGTTGGGCACCTTTCCCAGTAATGTGTAGAGTTTTAGTTGTTCCACACTCTCACTAACATTTGTCATTTTCAATTTTGTTTTCATTTTGGCTGTTCTGGATAGTAGTTTCTGTCAGTGGTTCCAATTGGCATTTGTTTACTGGTTAGTGGTGTCGAGCACCTTTTCATCTGCTAAACATGAAATTTTAGTAATTTATTTTATCGAGTGATAAAAATAATTGCCAGTTTCAAAATGTCTTTTGACTTTTGATTTATAGAAATTCCTTATTCGGGATATAAGTTGTTTATCAGATAAACGCATGGTGAACATTTTATCCCAGTCTAGCAGACTCTTCATATTTTCAAAATATGTGTTTGCTGAGCTGAAAATTTTTAATTTTGATAAAATCTAATTTCCCTTTATTGTTAATGCTTTTTTGTGTTCTACTTAAGAAACATGTTCCTATTTTAAGGTCATGAAAATATTATCATATGTGTCCTAATAAATATTATACACACTTTGCCTCCACTTTTAAGCTTTTTATCAAGCCTTAATAAATATCTGCAGGTGGTACTTCATAATATTCTTTCCATAGAAATATTTACCTATTCCAATGCCACCTAATGAAAAATGTCTCTTCCCACTGAATTGCACTGGAGACTGTCAAAAATTAGATGATTGCATAAAGGTGACTCTTTCTAGACTCTCTTCAATTCTGCTGATCTTTCTATCCAGGTATATGCTAATATGCCAATACTACACTCTTAACCACCATAATTTTATGGTAAGTATTGCTTTGGGTACTATAAAACTCAATTTATTCTTGACTGTCTTAGGCATTTTGCATTTGATATAAATTTGATGATTAGCCTGTTAATTTATACAAAAAAATCTGGAATTTAATTGGACTTCCTTTGACTATATAAGACAATTGACATTTTAACACTATTGTAATTTATAAAGTTCTCTCATATGTTTAGGTCATCTTTAATTTCTATCAGTTATGTGGTGGGGTTTTGAGTTTTCATCATAGAAGTATTGCACTTCTTTTGATAAGAAAATTTTTATGGATTATTTAAAAGCTAATGAAAATGGTAATTTTTAGACTCATTTTTAATGTGTTTGTTGCTCTAAAATTAAATCATTAAATTGGTCTTGTATGTTAATCTTATATCCAGTAACTTTGGAAAATTCAATAGTTCTAGTAATTTGCCTGAACATTCTTTTAAGCTTTCTGATCACATTTGCTTTTGCTTTTAATAGCAGTAGCTTAACCAATTTAAAATTACTTCTATGATGTAATCTCCATTTCTTAATTTTGATTTGTTAAGGAAGAAATTGGAGTAATGAGAGAAAATAAACAATGTGAGATGAAGAGACACACAGGGCAAGGGATATAAACTAGGTAAAAGATTATTCTAGTTGAGATTTCTTTGTCTAGTCTTATTATTCTCATTTCTTAATGTGAACCTTGAAAATTTCTGGCATTATTCAGAAGGAAATCAAAATTTCTCATATCTGGAAATTATTCCCAAATTCTCTTTCATTTTTCCTTCTTCGCAGTTGTGTCTCATACCTAAATTCTGTGAACTAGCAGATTAAAGCATATTTTCAAACTTATTCTAGCTTTACAAAAGTCAAAGATTGCCTGGATGGAAATACAGATATACTGAAAGGCTGAAACTATAAAATAATATTCAGGTTTTATTGAAAGATAACATAAAAAGTGAAAAGAGTGGCAAGAATTTAGCTGCAGATCCTCGCCTGCTTGATAAATGAGTGACCTTGAATAAATTACTTTTGTCAATATTACTTGCTGCAGTTTTCTATTAGAGGTAGCAATTGCATCTTCCCTGGGATTTTGTGAAAGTTGAGTAAATGATACACATAAGGCACCTGGCAAGCATCAGGTGTTCAACAGTCATTTAATTATGATTTGTTCCTTCAGCTCTGCTCTTCTGTAAAAACATCACACTTAAGCTTTTTTAAGAAAACTTGGAAGATGAGTCACTGGAAATTAGTCTGGGATCATAGCAAGTGTTCCTTTTCTTTTCTATTTTAAGCTATAGACAAATTACAAAATATTATCTCAGAACAATTTAAAAGTTTGAACACTTTGCTATCATCTCACATGACAGTGGAGATAGTAACAAATGCATACTTACAACATTCCTGTTCTTTTAGAACCTGAAACTTTCTTTACTCCATCCCTAAATATCATTTTCTGCTCTGTGATCCAGCACTTTCAAACCTTTTCTACTTTTTCAACTTCTCAAATATATCTCATACTCATAGAGATCAGAAGATCTGACAAAAATTGAAAACTGTTAGCCATGAAACTCCC
The DNA here is from genome assembly GCA_004363535.1 of Dasyprocta punctata. Taxonomy (NCBI): domain Eukaryota; kingdom Metazoa; phylum Chordata; class Mammalia; order Rodentia; family Dasyproctidae; genus Dasyprocta; species Dasyprocta punctata. The sequence continues at coordinate 147,599 of RJWM01000691.1, forward strand.
TAGAACCCTTCCCTCCAACATCAGAGTCTCCCTGTCTCTTCATTTCTTGTTTATTTACTTTCTCTTTCCAAGGATATAGTCCCTTTCTTTTAAGGAAAAACCCTTCAGTTACATCTTTGACCTCACGCTCTTCTATTTATTTAGTTACTTTTAATTCTACACACTTGATTTCTTCTTTCGAACAGGCTTATCTTCATGCTTTATGAACAGACTGAGAGTTTGGTTCTTGCCTCTCTTCTCATTCAGCATGAGTTCTTAGGAATTCTCTTGTACTCTGCTTCACTTTGATAGTGACTCAGATTTCTAGCTCTAACTATGACTTCATGCATAAGCCAAACACCCATATTCCCTAGTGCCAATGGCTCGGCATTTTACTAGGACATTCCACTCACAATTTAAATTCAATGAGGTCAAAACGAAACATAGTACTCTCTCATGCACCTAACCCTCCCTGGAACTTGAAGAATGCTCAACCCTCTGTGCTGGACTGGTAGGAAAGAGGAGGAATTAGAATCAGCAGACCCAGAGTGCCAGGTACAAACTCAACTGTCAAGCCCACCTACATGTGTAAGGCAACTCAGCACTGGAATGGCTTAAACAAGAGACACTAATGCAGTGTGACCAGGGGCTCAGAGACTAGAGCAATGGGAAAGGCAGATGGGAGTGTACCCTCCTTCCTGAGCCATCTCCCTGGTTCCATTCCACAGTTGGCCCTACAATTTTGGAGTTTCCAGAAATAAGCATTCCAGAAATGTTTATCCAGCTCAGTACAAAGGATGGAACCCTAGATACTTTTCCTTGCCCCAATGATACAATTCAGTGAAAATTGATAGAATTTTATACACCGCTAGAACTGAGTCATAATAAGACTAATGCAGAAGGCATGAGATGAAGTTTCCTTGGATGTTCACCTTATGAAGTCTGCATTAATTGAACCAGATTTATTCTTGTCATGCATCTTCACTGAGTAACTTTTTGGGTGCAGAGCAATACTAAGCTGGGGACATGGAGTATAATTGTAAAAAAGAAAAAGTCATGCCTGAAGTTCCTTTAACCTCATGGACAGTCTGAAGAGAACTGTAAACCTGGAAAGAGCTAATTATAATATGGGGGTGGGATAATATGTCATGATGAGAGAGGGGACACCTACCTCAAAGTTATAAAAATAAGAAATGGGTAATGAATCTGTGTCATGCTGTATGATAGCCCAGAATCACTGAGCCCTTTTTTTGAATCAATGGAAAATTTCCAAGTTGTACAACCTACCTTTCCAATGGAGAACCCAGAAAATTTTCCTCCCCAGTATCCTTTGTAACTGGGGCATAGACAGGTCCCTTCAACTATGTTAATCAGACTTACTGGTGAGAGAAAGTCATATGTACTAGTGCAATGATATATAACAATATAGCATTAAGACAGTGAAATCTAAAGACCCCACATGGAATCATTTGGTCTTCAAGAGATACATACCTTCTATTGCTGTGCTAGCCAGAACCCCAGGTTCTTGGCTCAGGCTTCATATTCAGGCTGGTGGCAACCATAGTCAGGCTCCTGTGGTTCCCATCTAGCACCCAAGGTTAGGTGACATCAGTGGTGGCAGTTCCATGATTGGACAAGGCCCGAAGTATGGTGTGGGATACGGTCCCTGGAAGGGGGCCTTGGGCTTGATTAGCCAGCTTGCTCCAAATTTTGTGAGCCGTGTAATATGCTTTTCTGCTTAATGAACTGGATTTGATTTCTATCATTTAGAAAAAGAGAGAAAGAAAAGAAAAACACCAACGAATACTAAAGGCTTTTTGGAGAAAGAAAAGTGTAAACTGAGACTTTTAGAGGGGTGAAGTTTGGTTATAGCAAAGGGAAAAATATTTGGGACAGAAGAAAAAATATAATCCAGTGGAGAGAGAAGAGGATGGGTATTTAAGGAACTAAAAATATTACATGGCACAAGAAAAGGGTGAGAAATGAGAGCGAACAGGAAAGAAGGGACCTGGCCCTAAAGGATCTCACAGATTGATTAAGAAACCCTTTAGCAAGATAGTTTCAGCCAAGGTTCCAGCTTGAGGCTATGGTTGAAGATCTCAATGCCAAGAACTAAAAGACTGGAACAGGCTTTAACCAAGTTTATTATTTTCCTAGTCTTATTTGCTGCCAAAGTACTGATGTTTCCATAAAACTTTTCAGCCAAGATGAGTCTCATTATCTGCATCTCTAAATTAGGCATTGAAAAATAGAACAACTATCACAAAGTGTCAACCATGAAATACTCATGCAAGCTGTTACCTGTGATAGTTAATACATGACATTTAACTCTGCAGCAATGCTGATGTTGACAATTACAATGATTATCTTAGTGAAGTCTGAAGCATTTTGCTTAGTGTTGGAATCTCTGTGCACTATAAGAACTTAGTCCAATAAATCTGTTTCTTATGAAAAAAAACCGTGAAATACTTTCTGGCATAGACTATAAAACTACCTATGAGAGGTTTGTCCAAGAGAAGTGTCCAGTGGATACATTTCCAACCCAGCACAAACATGTAAGAAAAACTTTTAATCATTCATTTTTTTCAATATCCCTGTCTCAGTGAACCTGTTCAAATTCCATGTACCTGTTAAAATAAATTCTAGACAGTTAAAAATACACTGTTCATTCCAGACAGTAGGACTATACGGCACCAACCATCAAGTGTCAATTTATGAGGTGGATATGAAACACTGTTATGACAGTACTGGCCTCAATGTATCAAGGACCATTCCATGCTCAGCATCAAAGATCTTAGAGCAGCCTGCTCCCAGGATATTAAGAGATACTGTTATAAAATGGTTCTAAAATCAAGTGAGAACTTAATGAAGCAGAGCTTATAGGCTGAAAAACTTCTGAGTGTTTAATACACACTGAAACCTCCAAGATACAGGCAAAATACGCAGTGCATGCTGAATTCATCTGATAATTGCCTTGCAGAATTTGCATCAGCCTACCAGACCCACAAATCTCTGCTCAAGTAATTCTACTTGATACAATCAATGAGTCCTTTAAAACTGAGTCTCACCGTTAGTGTTTACTTTAATGAGGACGATAATAAATAACACAAGCATAACTCAGGACAAGTCACTTGTCTGGTGATTTCCCATCTCTCCAAGATGTGGTTTTTTTTTTTTTTATGAGAACCACCTAATTTCATATGTCTAATATTCTTTATCACTGGAGCATTTTACTTTCTTTATGATTAACTTCTTTCCTGCTGTGTTGGTCTCCTTCTGTCTTGTGGAGAAAATTTTTTCATTTAGTTGACCTTGAAAAGCTACACTTCCGGAGATCCTATCAGAATGTTGCATTTTAATGGTGGGTTAGAAACATTTTCCATTAAGATACACACATGCTTGAATATAAACAAAATCAGGAGATTAAGAGAGGTAAAGAAAATGTCTTAATGATGTAGTATGTTGAAAAAGCCAGGTGATATGAATCAACAATTTTAAAAATTCAGGGACCAAAGGTCAGTGATAAATCAGCGTGGGTAGGCAATAAAGAGAGGAATTGTAAACCCTCAACATTCTAGGATACAGCTTGAATAATCTATTTCCTGATTTTGGTTGTCCTACCATAAGGAAATGAATCAGAACCTTGCTCTCCGAGACTGATAGATTCCTATCAAAGAGAGGGCATTGCTGGCATAGAACAGCAGTGTCCAGCTGGCATCAGAATCACCCAAGGGCATGTTAAAACCCAGACTGCTGGGTCCCACCCCAAGAGCCTCAAACTCAACTCACCAGGTCACACACACACTTCTATTAAATCCTCAGGTGGTGTGCACAGTGAAGTTGTGGAGAACCCTCTCTGAGAATCAGAACTAGAAAATAGCAAAGAGACCTTTTGTGTCATGAGACACTTTTTATTTCACTTTCTTGCTCTTCTATTTTTCATCAATACGTGAAAGGCTTTACAACAAAATTCTAGAGAACTGTCATTTATTTGGTCTAAAGACGTTGTATTCAATAGCATATTTCACTACCTGAGGTCCTGAAACAATCTGCTAATTCTCTCTAAACTTCCACGGTCACATTTGCAAAATAGGGTAAGGACACAGACTGTTGTGAGGATTAAGGAAGACTACAGCAAAGAAGCCCCCAGCAGAGACCCTGGTACACAGCAAAGCACTCATGAACGGGGAGATTGTTTTGTCGATTTTCATTAAAAACAAAACAAAACAAACAAAAAAAAAAAACAACCAGTGTTATCCTGCCACTAAACTTTGCTAAACAAAGAAGAGCTGAGAGTTTTGAATAACATTTATCAAAAATCCCATGGGCAAAATGTAAGCTCCAGCCCATCAGGATACAAACCCAGAATTATCTGTAGAATTTGTTCCAAAATCACTAACGTTGCTCTTTGCTGGTTTCTTTGTTACAGTATGAGCGATTGAAGCCAGAACCACGGCACTGAGTTATGTCGCCAGCCAGCTCCACACTATTTTGAAACAGGGTCTTCTTAAGTCACTATGTCACCCAGGCTGACCTTAAACTTGTGATCTTCCCATTTTCCTGCCTCAGCCTCCTAAGTTGGTAAGCTTATAGCATGCATCTCCAGGTCTCGCTTTTTTTTAAAGTTGATTTTTTATAGGTGAGTATTTTATTTTTGCCTTTAGATGACTGCTATTAGCACCAGGAGTTAGAATTTGGAGTTCCTAGGCAAAATGCCAGAAAGACTTCTTCACTCATCATTGTTTGAAAAATATTTAGTCAAATAATGGGACCCTAACCAAGATGAGTCCTATACTTCTTGGGTGTCTGCAATTCTCAGTGTAAATCCACCCTTTGGGCTGTGTCTCCCTGATCTGCCCTGTCTCTCCCTGCGGCCTGTGTGTATGCCTTGTGCTCTGCACTGCTCCCTCCGGGTATTTTGCACAGACACAATCCTTTTATGACTTATTGCTAATAAGCTGCCTAATGTCTGTTTTCTGTCATCTAACATGCTTTTCTCAAGAGGACCGTATCTGCCAAATCTCTCACCACACCCCCAAGAATGGAACCTAGAACTGAGATAGTTCATAGTAAATATTTGATGAGGATCAGAAAAAAAATGACTAGATTCCGAGGAATTTGCAAAAGTAGGGTCAGAAAACAAATTGAATTTTGTTATACATATGGCAACTGGCCGATTTGAGGAATCTATATACTCAGCAAGAAACAATTATACGACACGTCATATAATCTTTTAAAAATTAGATATTGGAATTTCCCACCAAATTAAGAAATTTATTAAGACAAAATCAAGAGCTGTAATTTGAGAGTTTTACTTAAAAGAAGGAATGAGGCTTTGGAGGATGGGTGTCCAGTCTTTGGACTTGTCCAGGATCCAGTCTTGGATTAAATCTAAATTAGTTAAGAAAACATAAAATGTCTGCTCAATAACCATAAACACCTGTGTCACCCGTGCACACACAGATAGGTAGGTTGAAATACTAGTGCTGCCATCACTGCATTTTATTCACCTAGTCTGGCCAGCTCCTGTCATGTTTGGTATGACTGAGTACCCACTAGACCGACGGTGTGATGGGCGCGGGTTGTGGCTTTAGCTCTGCACAGCCGCCTCCCTGACACAGCCTTCCCTTGTCTCTTGTGCAGCCCCTGCTAAAGCATCCTGCAACTGAGTCATGAAAAATATTTCCAAAAATACATAATAGTGTGAAATGTATGCTACCGCGGCACTGGGTTACTAGCGGCCTGGGACCACACATGGCCTACAAGTGGTAAGCTGGACACACCTGCTTTAAGGGTTGACACAAGTTGGAAAGGCAAGTATTGGTTAAAGCTCTGCAAAAATATTTGCCAAAAATCATTCAATGTAATTTTTTTCTCGCAAAAGCACTGAACTTTTTCTTTATGGCTTTGCTTATGGTCTCCAATATGGATATAAATGTAAATGGGTTTCTGCATCTTTGCTCTGCTTTTCTCATTTTAAACTACCTCTCCACTTCACTATAAATTGCATATGTAGAGTTTCATTTGTGGCCAAAATGCAATTGTTTAATTGTGCAATATGCAATTTGTAATATAATTATGCTGGTCAAATTATTTCCTGGGCTGCTCAATTACTGTGATTACATTTGTTAAGTTTACAAGCCACATGCTGTAATTCTTCTTTCCCTCTGGCTGGTAAATAGTTTTATTTTGCTTTTAGTTTTTGGGTTCAGAGCTTTGAGTGGGTGTCAACAGGGGGAGTGGAATTTGATATCTTGTTCTTGCCAGTACACTTGTGTTAATAGAAGAAGATGGAAACTGAAGCTAAAAATCTCCAGTGACTTTTACTGTTCTGCGTCCACTCCACACTTAGCCAGAGAGATTGATGACAGCACATTCCAAATTTGTCCTCTAGAACATTCCATCTCAGAGAAAACAGCTAACATTTATTGGGTACTTTCTATGTGCTCGACACTAAACTAAGCACTTCACAAACATTTTAATGTTTATCTTCAGAACAAGCCTGCGATCATCACTGTATTACAGCTGAAGTTCCCCCAAGGAGAGCCCGTGACAGGAGGTCATGTGCAGATAGTTTATTCTGGGCAGTGATCCCAAGGAAAAGAAAGGGAGACTGGTTAGCCGTCCACCCCACTGCCACACTGACTAGTCAGTGCACCCCAAGGCAGTAATGTGGTAATGGCAAAGGCAGCTCTGAAATGCTGTGCAGGAAATGCCCCAGAATTACATCAGACACATAGGAAGGGTTATCTTCTCCTTGGATCTTTTTGCTGTGAGTCAAGAGTTGTCCAATAGGATGTTAAACCCTGACACTTACAGGACTGCAGTGCTTGAAAGCAATGAGTTCTGTAGGTGCCCATGTGCCTGAGGTACGTATGTGCATGTGCGTGCCTGCGTGCATGTGTGCGTGTGTGTGTGTGTGTGTGTGTGTGTGTGTGTGTGGTGTTAGGAACACTTCACATGAGACTGATGATTTTCTGGTTTTCAGTGTTTTGTAACATCTTATTAACTACAGACATGCTATGCAGTGGATCTCTAGAACTTACTCATCTTGTATAACTAACTTATTTATAACAAACCTCCATTCCCCCGAAGCCCCATCCCCTGGCAACCACCATTCCATTCTCTTTTTCTGTACATTTGAGCCTTTTAAATATTACGTATAAGCGGAATCATGGTTATTCGTCTTTCTGAAACCATCATTTCATTTCGCATAATGTCCTCAAGGATTGTTCCTGTTGTCACGAATGACACGGTTTCCTCCATTTCTAAGGCTGAGTAGTACCCCTTTGTATGTATGGGTCCCATTTTCTTTATCCACTCAGACTCTGATGAATGGGGTTCCTTTCCTCATTGCTAAGACCCATCACCTGCAACTGAAAGGAGGTGAGCTTCATTTTGTTTCATGGTTACAGTCCTTTGTCAGCCAGCTCCAGTGCAGAAGCTTCATGGCCCAAGAGGAGGAGAGCTGCTCATGTCATGGTAGCTAGGAAGTAGAGAGTGGAAGGAAGGAGGAGCTAGGGAGGGAGATATAACCCCCTTTTCCGAGGTAAGACGCCCTCCTCTTCCAAGCAGGCTCCACCTCCTAACAGCAAGTCAGTTACGAGCCCCCATAATTCAATCACCTTCTAAAAGGCCTACCTATGAGTGCCTGAGGCCTTTAGGGGGCTTTCTTGATCCAAACCTCAAGGGCCATTTTAGAGCCAAATCATAAAAATTAACATCTGCATTGTTTCAGCATCCTGACGATTGTGAGTAATGCCACAGTGATCTGGGGCTGATTATGTTTCTTCAATAGCTCTATTTCAGTTCTGCTGGATGTATAACCAGGAATGGAATTTCTAAATCATATTTATTCTGTGTATAATTTTTGAGGACTCTCCATCCTGTTTCTGCTGGCAGCCATATGATTTCCCATTTTGACCAAGAGTGCACAAGAATTCCAATTTCTCCACAGTCTCGCCAAGACCTTTGCCTATTTTTATAATAGCTATTCTAGCGGGTATGAGATGATTGATTAGATCATTGAGGTTTTGATTTCCAATTCCCTTTATAGATCCCTGCTGAGCACTTTTCCACATGCTTATTGGCCATTTGTCTTCTTCTTTGAAGAAATGACTATTCAAACCCTTTGTCCTTTTTTAATTGGGTTACTTGCTTCTTTGATATTGAGTTGCTGAAATTCCTCATATATTTGAATAGTAACCTCTTATTAGTCTTATGTTTTACAAATATTTGTCCCATTCTATCAATAGTTTTTCATTCTCCTGGTTGTTTCTTTGCTATAAGGAGGATTTGGGGGTTGAAATAGTCCTACTTCTCCACTTTTTGCTTTTTGTTGTCAGTGCTTTTGGTGTCACCTCTATGAAAACACTGCACAGCACTGATGACAGGGAGTTTCTCCGTAACGTTTCTTCTAGAAGTTTTACAGTTTCGTGGCTTATCTTTTAAGTCTTTAGTCCATTTGGAGTTGATTTTTGTGCTATTTTGTAAGACAGAGGTCCAGCTTCATCTGCTACACAGAGCCCAATTTTGCCAACACCATCTATCCTTTCCCACAGTGTGGCAGCAATGTTAAAGGCCAGCCAGCCCATGATGCACTTGTTTACTTATTGACTCTACTCTTTTCCACTGGTCTATATCCTTCCTATGTCTGTACCAATTGGTTTAATTATTGTAGCGTTGCAAGGGGAGGGGGAATGTTGAGCTTCTCAGTACTGAAACCAGGGTCTTTGCACTGAGCTACATTCCCAACCCTTTTCATTTTTTATTTTGCTAGGCTGGGTTCATACTTGGATTCTCCTGCCTCAGCTTCCCCAAGTGCTGGAATTATAGGTGTGTGCCACTATGCCTGATTTTTGTGATACAATTTGAAAACAGGAGGTATGATGTCTCCAACTTTGTTCTTCGGTCACAAAATTGCTTTGATTATTCTGAATCTTTTGTAGTTTCATATAATTCTAATTATTTTTTTCTAATTCTGTAATCAATGTCTTTGGGATTTTGGTGAGGATAGCCTTTAATCTACAAACAGTTTTTGAAGAGTAGAAATTTTAAAGCTTTTAGCCAATGAACTTGGGACTTATTTCCGTTTATTAGCACCTTTTTAAATTTCTCTTATCAACTATCTCTCACTTCCTCGGTTAAATTCCTAAGCATTTTATTCTTCTTAAAGCTACTGTAAATGGGATTATTTTCTGAATTTCTTTTTCAGATAGTTTATAGCTAGTATGTAAAAAACCCATAAATACACTGCTATCTATAAGATAATATTTCCAAATAGAGATCATTTTACTTCTTACTTTCCAATTTGGGTATTTTATGGAAAGAGCTTTCAATTTTTTACTGTTAACCCCAGTGGACCCTCGAGTTATGATTGGCCTGACGTTTGAACAACTTGGGTTATGACTGGAATTTTAGTTCTAACTTACAACCAATTTTGAGTTGTGACCCAAATGCCAGCTGCTTGTACTTCCAGAGGGTCTAGGCTACAGATTTAGCCCTTAAAGAGTTCTGGAAGGAACATTACAATGTCCTTTCCTGTATGGGGTTAATTGGAAATCCTGGATGAATGCCTCTCTCAGGATACTGACATTTGCCCATATATAGGAGAGAGACTTTGAGTTTGTAAGTCAAGGGTCCATTTGTATAGTATTAGCTGTGGACTTGTTAAATATAGTCTTTGTCATGCTGATGTATATTCTTTATGTCCCATATTTGTCAAGTGTTTTTATTGTGAAAAGGTGTTAAGCTTTATCAAATGTTTCTCATTACCTATTGAAATAATCTTATATGACTGGGAAGAGGTACTGGAGATTGGGTCCAGGACTTTTGCACTGAGCTCTATCTCCGGCTCTTTTTTGATTTATTTATTTATTTTTTTAATTTTGAGACAGCATCTCATTAAGTCTGTAATTTTTCAGGAGCTGTGCTCAAGCTTTGTAATCCTGCCTCAGCCTCCAAGGGTCTTGGGTTTACAAGTGTGCCTCACCATGCCTGGTTTTTAACTCTTCATTTTGTTACTGGGGTGCATCATACTCACTGATTTGCATATGCTGAACTATGATTGATTCTCTGCAGTGAACTCATTTGATCATGGTACATCACCCTTTTAATGTGCTCTGAATTTAGTTTGATGCTGTTTCATTGATTTTTTTGCATTTGTGTTCATGAAGAAAACTGGCATGTGATTTTTTTCTTATACTCTCTTTATCTGGCTTTGGAATCACATTTATCAAATAAAAAATTAGATCTTGAGGAGGTTGACAAAAATTAGAGCTAGATAGTAATCTGATGGAGCTCAAGGTCTTATACTCAGATTCCCACCTGAATCCATCTCCTTTCTAGAGCTACTATAACAAATCACCCCAAAATGGATGTCTTAAAAGCAATTAAAATGCATTATCTCTCTGTTCTGGAGGATAGAAGTCTAAAATCAAAGAACCAGCAGGGTTGTACTTCCTCTGAAGACTTTAGGGAAGAATTCTCTTCTAGTTTCCCTAGAGTCTTGATATTGCCTTGGCTTGAGGTCATGACCCTCCAGTCTCTGGCTCCATCTTCACATGACTGCTCATGTGCCTGTCCTCAAATGTCCCTTTCCTGATGACACATCAGTGTACTGGACTGAGGAACCATACTAATTCAGTATGACTAGATCTTAACTTGATTACATCTTTAATGTCTCTATTTCCAAATAAGATTGTACTTACAAGTTCCAAACAGATATGACTCATAAAGGTGCACCATTTAAACCAGCAGATGGTCTCAGTTCCTCTCCTTTACAAATAAAATAAAAATGTGTTCTAATATTTTCCTGTACATATATTTCATTAATTGAACATTGAGAATGTTTTAGCACTCATTCCATAGAGGTGTCAACTATTCATTATTCTCTTTCAAAGAAGGCTTATGCCTCCAGGTTTCAGATGTCTCTCCAAGATGACAAGTCTACCAGTTGATCAGGAACCACCGTAGTTCACCACGTTTTACTGCTAATCCAGTTCACCTTGAGATCACATTAAATCTACCACTATTGCAAGAGTCACTGAAGGTACTACCTAGAACAGGCAGGCAAGCACTGGGGAAAAACCCATACACTTACACTGGAGTCATCAATCTGAGAAAATCCTTTTTTTGTCAAATTTTGGTAAGTTTGGCTGCATTAAGAAATTGACAGGAGTTCTACTAGCATCGTTAGGCATGTCAGATTTGATCATGTTGACTGTGACTGAGTTTCTGTCCTGGTTGAGTGAAATAGATCCAGTGATAAGACATTTTATATAGCTATGATCAAATTTCATTCAATGGTTCCACATTATATTTGTGTATGTTACATTTAATCCTCACAGTATTTTTGTTTTAGTTAGCATTATTCCTATTATATTAGGATACAATACTCCAAAAGGATAAGCAATTTTCCAGAGGCAATTAGTGGTAAAGTTAGAGATTAAAATCAGAGTTTTTATGATTCAGGAACCTGGGATGTTTTTCAGTATCAAGGTACTTTTGACCTTATTCATAGACATCAAACGCCTTCCATCATGTCACTTAGGACTCACTTTTCTTGATTTCAAGTCATTTATATAAAGCTACATTGAAATTTTTGAAGCAATAGTAATCAGTCTTCAATAAGTCTCATATATCAAGCATGACATGCGAATGAAGCAGAAAGCTTTTTTTTCTTTTTGCTGATGTAATAGAATAAAAAGTCAGAGAGTTTAATCTGCCCAAGTGGATCACAAAGATGATAAATGCTAAATAAAGACTCGACTCAAGTCCTGCTTCCCCTTACATAGTCTCCTAACTATGGCATTTATTGCTTCTCAACATCAAAGCTTTAAACAAAACAGCATAGGATCTTGAAGTAGTGGTTATTTCAAATATAGATCTAGAGAAGACTTTGCGTTGAGCTGACATTGTGCCAAGACTCAAAGCACAAGCAAGATTATGATAGTTAGTGGTTGGAAGAGGAGTCCAAATATTCACTCATTTCTCCAGTTATCTAATATGTATTTCATAGAGCATGTATGTCGCCCCAAGCATCATGTTGGCAACTGAATGAAAGCCATGATCTCTGCCTTTGTGAAAGTTCGGGTCCAACAGCAAAGAGTCAGTATTCAAACAAGCACACCAATCCCTGAACTCATGACAAATGTGAGTCGTGTGGAAAACACAAAAGAAGTCCTGGAAATGGAACCTTACTTACTGAAAGTCATGGAAAGCCTTACTGAGTGGGTCACATTAAAAAGTGAGCCCTACATCTGAGAAAGAGCAAACCCTCTAAGAGCAGAGAGGACATCATTCAAATCAGCTGAATCCATGCGAAGCACTGAAGTGAAGAATGAAGCTCCGCGTGAGGGAGCCCGGAGACTGAGGGGAGAGAGGAACCATAGCCGCTGGGAGGCAGAGACGTCACGGCCATGTTGAGGAATTTCGGTTTCATTCCCAGGGCAGTGAGAAGCCACCAGAGGAATGAAATTCTCCAACTCATACTTCTGAACTGTCGGTCTGGCCACTCTATGGAGAGCAGATGTGGAAAGACCAAGTAAGAGGCCACTGCTATAAACTGAGCAAGAGATACTGGTGGGTGGGCGAGGGTGTTGGGGTTGTGAGAAGGTGAGATTGAGAGAGAAGTCATTTAGAGAGTTGACAGTTTATACTAATGAACTGGGTACAAGAGGATGAACTGCAAGAAGAGAAGAACAAAATGAAAGATGAGCACCAGATTTCTGGCTCAAACAATTAAGAAGAAAAAGGTGCCATTTACCATGATAGGAGGCAATAGGAGCAGGGGAGATGGGATGAGAAGAAAGAGAGCTATAACTGTTGATGATTAATTTATTTGGATGGAACACGACACACCACTCCAAGGTACAGGCCAATGAAATTTGCTGAGTGAAAGCTGGTCCTAGCAAAATATGTCCAATAATGAGAAAAATGTGGTTGGAAAATTTCCCCATAAGCACCAATTTCATGTGTGGCTTCCCACCCAGCCCACCCACCTCACGCCTCCATTCAGCAGGCTTTTCTTGAGTGGCCACTGAGGGCCAAGTTGGACTCTATTCTGCTGATAAAGTAATAAAATATATAATAGCAATGCAACTAACTCAAATTCTGTGTGGTGGATGAACACCTCTGACAAGAACGAGAGAAACCCAACAGAGGTATCCACACTTTCGAAAGGAGAGGAGGACGACGGGAAAAGCATTCCATAGAAAGTAACATCTGTGCTGGCCTTGAAAGTGGGCAGGACTTTACCATAGGGAGGAGGTGAATTGTTGTAGTCAAGATAAAGTAAAGACTAGGGACAAAAAATGGCAGCATAATGATACATGACATCCTCAGCTAGTGGCTCAAAGACAGAGGGATTTAGGGTGCGAAGGCTGATATATTTGTGGTCAGGTTGCAAGTTTGAAAGTCATCTTGTTTATCTATTTGTAGACCAAATATGTAGCACCACACTTATATCCCAGCATTCCCTGCCTCTCTGTCTGGCTCTGTTTGGCTCTGTCTCTCTCTTGCGCGTGCACACACACACACATGCACACACTCACACACACACACAACCCTATAATGCTGTTTCTCATATTCATGCTGCAAATTCCTCCTCCTCTATACCTGAAGAGAAAAGAGTGAGGGAGAGAAAGGTTATGTAGGAAAATTATTCCCCAATGCAACTAAAGATAGCTCTGAACAGGTGGGTCTCGGTGACGGCAGCTTTTGCAATGGCGAATATAATTTCTTTCGCATTTTCATTAAGACTACCCCTCCGCCCATCTTTATCCTTTCAAATCATTATCACATCATTGCCAGATTCACCTTTTGGGGACTATTAACTGTATATCTCATCAATCCCCTCTTGAAATGCTTTCTTTAGCTTTCCTAGCCATCAAAGAGCTCCTGCTGTTCTCAGTAACTATAGAGCCCACTAGAGGTTGAATCGCTGCAAGGGGAAAACATCCCTCTTAAAATTTTAAGAGGAACGGGAAGGGGAACTGAGTCAATATGTTCACCTGGGTATGACTCACTTAGTATTTATAGATAAGAGCAACATGGTTGATAGTTTCTAGTCTAGCGATTTGGAATGTTGGCTTGAGAGATAATTGCCTATCAATACTATCATCTGATATATTTGTTGTTTTGGAAGACAGTATGTGCGAGGAAAGCTGAGACAGGTGGTTGCAATATATTTACACCTTGCTGGTTTTGTTCCTTCATAATCAAAAGTGACACTACCAGGGATAACTGTTATCTTCTGGTGCAGGTGTGAGTGAAAAGACAGATTTGAAGCCAGTGGTCCCCACGCATGCTGCTTGCCCATAAAGATGGAACCTTGATTTGTAGCTCTTAAAGCAATTATCATCTAGCACAGCACAGCCTGGTAAGACTTCTGCAGTGATTTAAATGTTCTCTATCTGAGCTGTTCCATTTGGTAACTGTGTGCTTACAGGTGGATACTGAGCACTTAAATTGTGGCTAGGGCAACTGAGGAACTGAATTTTTATTTCATTGCATGCTGACGAGCTTACTGAGTAGCCATTTGTGAGTGGTGGTCTCCATACTCTAGGCCTACTGAGGTCTCTTCTCTTAGCACTGGGCCTCCACCTTCTGTGTGTGTTTGTTTGGGTGACTGTATTAGTTTCCTGAAGCTGTCATAACATATTAGCACAAATGAGGAAGTGTAAAACAACCGAAATGTAACCTCTCATAGTTGGAGAGGCCAGAAAATCAAAATCAAGTTGTCAAGGTTGGTTTCTCAGGAGACTCTGAGGGAAAATCCATTCCCTGCCTGTCTCCCAGCTTCTAGTGGTTGCCAGTAATTCCTGATATTCTTAGGCTTGTAAATGCATCGCTTCAGACTCTGCCCCTGTCTTCCCATTGTTTATTTCTCTGTGTTTCGGTGTCTCAGATCTCCCTTTCTTTTCTCTTACAGTGACACTAATTTTAGATTTAGTATTGACCCTACAATCATGATAATGGCATCTTGAGATCCTTAACTTTATATCTGCAAAGAATCTAATTCCAAACAGGGTCACATTCACAGGTACCAGAGTTGGAAGTTGGACATGCCTTTTGAAGGACACGATTAACCCAGTATAATGGGTTTTCCACCACCATCTTCCACAAGCATGTCATCTCTCACATCCAGTGCAGTGCAGAGTTTGGACTTGCCCAGGGATACAGCTCACATCCCCAAACAGTGATATCAATGTCTAGCTCCATGATATCCAAAACGCATTGCTTTTCCTCAGCCCAATTGTCTCTTCCCATCATAGATGTTATACTTCAAGAATTTAGACTTCTTTGTGGTCAATTACTAACATTTTTAGGTGTCTTCTTATATTAGAGGTGTCTGCATCCTTCAAACCAGACCTAATTTTTGTTCTTGAAAAATAAACAATGTGACAGAAGTCTTGGAACACTATGAAAGCAGTCAAAGAGTATCTCTCCTGCTCCTCCAATTCTCTAATCCAAAAATTATTAAGCAACCTAGATAGAACCAGCCTTCTTCCAACCATCTGCCTATGGAACTTTTTTTCTCACGTGTGGAAGGCCATATGGACACCACCTAGAACCTTGTACATGGAGGGGCAGCTACAGACCATGGGAGACCATGGCTCCAGGGAAGAAAGGTACCCTGATCCCATTCCTAATTCCCTTGGAATAGAAGCAGTTGATAGCACGAAATCCAGTATAATCCCATTATCTCATGTGAGGTGGGTTTAACAGGTGGGCTGGTTCTGTTCTTCATAACAACTTCTATTTAGTGAACTGGCACAATTTTTAGAGGAAGATTTTTCACAAGAACTTGGCAAACATTCCATGTTTCCTTTCCTGCAATATGTAGAATTTATATTTCTGACAAAATTGCTCACACATCCTAGCGTAACTTGCTTAGTAGTCACACTTTGTTAATTTTATTTTTAGCTCAAGCAAAAGGAGAAATGCTTAATGGCAGAATGATGGGGGCTGCACAGGGGAATTGGGCCACACGTTTTTCAGAAGGAAGAGCCCATCAACCCTTCCATCAAGAGTGTCCTTCACGCCCACCCAGCCAGCCTCCCATCTACCCTTAAGTGATAGCCTTGATAGCATTCCCAGGAATACCAGAATTTAAATACCCCAAATGACCTCCTTTCAGTAGCCATTCCACTTTTTAAGTTGCTCTTTACCTCCTTATCAATTTCACTTACTAAACAAAAAGGAGGATCAATATTACCATCTGAGGGGATAGGAGCAATTCTCAGTGATCAATATATTCTCTTCCTTCAGCACTGTGCTTTATACTTAGATATTTCTTATGCATGCATTTAAGTTAAACTAATTTATATCATAATGAGTCAGTATAATTTTATAGACTAACACCACTCTCCCACATATAACTGAAAGATTATATTGATAATCAAAAATCTGTTTATTTAAATTTTTTCTAGTTATTCAAAATTCCAAATTTCTTTGCCCAACATTTGAGATTCTATAGCCTCACTTTCCTTTCCATTATGACTTCATCCCTCACCTCTTCCTTATAAAAACCACACTATTCTTTTGTTCTAAAAAAACGAACTACCACTTATTGAATGTCAATAACACTCAATTTATGTACTTTTTTTTTGTCTTTTTGAGACATGGTCTCAATATGCAGTCCAGAACGGCCTTCAACTCACCATGTACCCCAGAGTGACCTTGAAATTCCTCCTGCCTCAGTCTCCCAAAAGCTGGGATTACAGGCATGCACCACCACGCCTGGCTCATACTTTTTATTTAATCTTCAAAGCTATTCTTTATGATGGGAGTATTTTCCCTATTTTATGGCTCAGCAGTGTGAACAGACTTTTTGCCCAAAATCACATCTCAAAAGCAATGAGGCAGGAATTTGAACCTACATTTATGTGATATCAAAGTCCAGATTCTTAACCTAACCAGGGTGCCTGGCAAAACTGATAGTTATTGGGTCTGATCAGGTATAGCAAAATCTGTGCTGTTCTTTTCTGCTCTGTTCTATTCTGTTCTTTTCCCGATTTTGAACAATCCTCTCTTTAATTTCAGTGATCATTGAATGAGTTGCACCTTCTACAAACCAATGGCAAGAGTTCTGGTTGCCACTGCTGCGTAACAAATTACCCCCAACAAGTAGTAACTAAAACAACCATCTTATGAGGGTCACAGATTCTGTGGGAGAAATTTAGACAGAACACAGCAGGCATGGTTTGTCTTGGTTCCACAATATTTAAGAAAACTCTAGACCTGTGGGGTTCAGTGGCTGGGGGTTGGAACCATCTCAAAGTGTACCTAGATGCTCAAGATGTCTCACTCACGAGGCTATAATGGCCCAGGACTAGTTCGGTGACAGGATGAACTCAAGTATTGGAAAGGTCATCTACATGGGTGCCAGTCACTATGGTGATGGCAGGGTTCAGAGGCAAAGATGGCATGTGGACCAGTCACTGAAGATTTAGAAAAGATATGTGAAGGAGTTACCAGGAGGGTGAAGGACATGGGAACAACACATCAGGGGAGAGGGTGTCTTGGCCACATGGTAGTTATCATTAGGCATAATCAAGAATAATCACAATCAGTTTCCCCTTGCCTTCTCAAAAAAGAAGGCAGGACTTTTGTTCTGTCATGGTAGTAAAGAATCCATGAGTGACCCAGGCAACAGGTAGGTAGGATAGTATCTTTCTTACCCCCAATCCCTGTGACATTTGGGGAATGGAGAATGATATGATTCCCCTCAAAAGGCTACCACAGAATCAGTGCATTCTGAGGAGAGCTGGGGTTTAGGTGAAGCAAAGAGAGGCAGGTATTTGTGATAGCAACAGAATTATTTACTGTGAAGCCCAGGTTCCAAAAGTTCCTGTAAAGTGAGTAGGAAGAGAAGGCAGCAATAGGATGAAGAGGTACAGAAGACAAGTTAGCCATGTTTATGGTTGCAAGGGAAAAAAAGAAATAGAAAATTAAACCAAGACAAGTTATTATTACCTAATAAGAAATATACACAGAAGATGGTCATAGGTTCCTTTGATTCTACCAATCCGTCGTTCACCCCATGTCAGCAACATCTCCCTTCATGGTACAGTATGTCTGCCCCAGCTCCAAAACATTGGTTATCTACCTTTGAAATAAAGTGGAATGAAACAAAAGAACTTTCTGCTCACTTGTCTATTTTTTTTTTAATCAAGAAGGAAAATTTTCCACAAGGCTTCCACTGACTTCTCTTAAATCTTATTGTCACACTCTCATCTGTATACCAGTGATTCACATAAAAGGCTCAGATAATCATGCTTAACTTGATCAGGATTCATCCCTCGGGCTGGGCACGTTATTAAACAAACAACAAAATCTCGGCAGCAAGGAGAAAGCAGTAGCTTCTGGGAAGGCAAGCCACAGAGTGAGTCACACTGAGAGATGGAGTTTCAAGTGATGTGAGATGGAAGGAGCCAAGAGAGCAGGAAACTTGGAAAGGCCTCAGTTTACCCATCTGTTAAAGCAAACATATCAGTTCACTGTCCTTGAGGGTCCCTCCCAATGCTGAAATCCCGATCTCTTGCCCATAGCATTTATCACATTCATGTATTTCCTTTTGTTAAGGCCGTTTTCTCTTACTTATCACCCCACCTAAACTACTGGCTTACTGATGGTAGGAATCCAGTGTGCCCTGTCTTTGTCTTCCAGGTGGTCAGTAAACACGCGGGGGTGAAAGCAGCACCCAGCAGGCTTAAAAACTGTCTGGCTTTCTTTGTAACCCAATTTGGTTTTCTCTCGGCAACTCCCCAAAGTGAGAGATGAATAGAGAAGACCATCATTGTTTCTCTATTGAACACCCTCCGTGTGCTCCCTGCTATTGTGGAATCTGAGAAAAATGTAAGAGCTATTGGCATAAACAATGCTTAAAAAGACCAGACGTGCATGTGGAGCCCCATGCCGCATCCTTAGCCAGGAGCAGCTGCGCTTCCTCCGCTGCATTCCAGAAAGAACTGTCCGGAAAATAGCCTGAGCACACTGGAAAAAAGACCTGTCTTTCTCTCTGTGGACTGAGTTATGAAGAGCTAGCACCAAAAGAGAGCGACTGAAAGACAACACAGCCATGGAAGGAGGAGGGAGTAGAGGGGAAGCTGCGTACTTCCTTTTTGTGATATAAAACAAACCATAAATGTGATCATTATGTAAACATGTCTGAGTTGTCATTATCGAAAGGATTTTTAAAGTTATAGATTACATGTTTTTAAAAACTTGTTGGAGTTCCTTTCCAATTGGCTGGTTTCCTCACAAATTCAGATAGAAGTGACCTGGCTAGAGTAAGTGCTTGTTACATAAGAGAGCTTGCGTGCTGTTAAATTTAACTCAGAGTGTCTGAAACTTCACCTATCAGACCCTGAATTGTGTAAGCACAGTTGGACGTGGAGATTACAGAGCCTGATAATCTCAGTAACCTTCAAGTTGGAAAGGACCTGAAAGATCATCAACTCCAACCACCCTTCCGGGGTTCACATCCTGTTTACAAACAACCTTCCCACGTCCTTTAGTGACACTTAAGTATCTCCAGTGATCCAAAGTTCAGAACCTCCCAAGCACCACGTGGGAGGAAGGGTAATTCTAAAGTTGTCTTGTTCCTATTAAATTTCTGATGTGAGGTTATGAAGAATCCACCTACTTGCTCTGTTAAAAGACAACTGAGCCAGCTTAATCTTTCTTCTTCATGAGTTATTCAGTTTGGAAAACAGTAACACAATCTTACTGATCCCTTTATACAAGCAGATCCTTTCTGTATTCTTAATGTATGGTGCTCACAAACAGCCAAAAATTTTATGGGAGCAAATAAGAGCAAATTTTCTTCCCTTTTCTCTGAAATACTTATAATTGTTATATTGATGAAGTATGACCTGGAGCACGAATGAAATGCAATGCTATCTTTTTCTCTTATCTTTCCTTTAAAAATGTGGTCAGAGAAAGTAAACATCTTCTTTGTATAACAGATACCATATTTTTCTCACTCAGACTGCAGAGATTCCTGAAGTCACTGTCAGTCACAAAAATAGACTCTATTCGGTAATTAAAATGCCCAGTCCAAGATACTAGTCAGAACTGCCAATTTTACCTAACATTATAAATACCTTTCTTCCCCAGCTTGGGTCCACTTCAGGTTAGAAGCCAGCAACAGGACGATGAGGCTGATGGCCTCTGTGTGTGGAAGGTGGTGATGTGGTGGAGTTGGCGTCCTGTCTGTGTCACCACTTATGAACTAATTTCTGACCTTTCCAGAGTTGGAAATAGTCTTGAATCATCACCTGGCTTTGCTCTCTCTGGGTTTCACAGATGTTTAATATTTTTTCTTTCTTTGTGGGCTCGTTTGTGTGCTTTTGTGGAATATTCTCTCCCTGGAGACTTCATTCATGAAAAAAAATTCTTGATCCTACCATATACTTCAGCTTGCTGTTTCAGGAGTTCTTCTTTAAGACCCCTTCTAAGCCCTTAGAATTCAGTATTTTTTTCCATGATCTTGCATGTGAGGTCATTCCTCTCTTCTAGGTAGAGAAACTCAAAATAGCCTCCCATCTGTCTGTCCCTCTCGTCTACACGGCCCACCGCTATTTCAATGATTTGGGGTGTATCAGGTGGTCTTATGCAGCATCTCCAGCCTCAGGTGCATAAGGCCACAGCTGCCGGACTCTCTGCTGTAATGATCATACTCTGAAGCCTTCCATAAGCCTTCATGGAAGCTCCCCTCAGTGGGCTAGAAAAGAAGGTTACAGCTTTTTCCAAGAAACTTCTCTGCCCAAATTTTCCCCCTCTCTGCATTCCATTAGAGCTTATAGCTGTCTCCTTTGCAGGTCTGTGTACAGTGATTTGTCTAATCTTCACTTTGGCTTCTCATATCGATTATGTTGAAGTCCAAAATGAAGCTGAGGCAGGAAGCATCTTATTTTAACCTGCTATTTCGGCCTCAGAAACACATAACCTGAGATCTCATCATCCATCTCATTCTTTCAAGCCAAATTGAATGTATTTTTCCCTAACACTTCTGCAGCAGACTGCTAGAGTTCTTGAAAAATCTGTTCTTCCTTCTTAATAAAATAGTTTTAGCTTGTCCCACTACTGTCAGCTGGAGGATGGATTTGTCAGCCTCCCTTATCATGGAGTGTCAAGTTGGACTCTAGGGCACTTCAAAACTGGAATTGCCCAAAGGAAGCTCTCAAGAGAAGCTCCTGTTCTCTGGTCAAAGAACCAAGTGTGATGGTTACAAAATCTGATGCATTTGTGAAAACACGTGGGACCACATACTCCAAAAAAACAAAAAATGAATTTTACTATATGCAAATTAAAACAAAGTATATAAAGGAAAAAAGGAAATCACTTTCTCTGGACATTCTTTTTCCTGCATTCTAAAATAGCAACATAAAACTGGGTCATTTTAAACATGCAGATAAGGATAGTACCCCAGCAGGTGGCCACACAGTGGAACATGGAACACAATTGAAGAAACGGTCTGGGCTGTCATTATCTATGAGTCTGCATTTTTGTAGCAATTCATTTTCACCTTCCCCTACCAAACTTTCAATCCTTTGCACATGGGCCCCAACTGAGCCATGTCTGCCTCATCCAAGATGGGTGCAAGATAAACATATTAATCAGGAGTCTGGAGAGAGCCACAGGGTGCTACTGATCACCACTGAGAAGAGAGAAGGAAAGAACGGACGATGCTTGCCAATCATGGAGAAGCAATTAAGACTTTTTGAGTAGAATTTCTATCCAGGCTGATAGCAATCATTTTAATTGCTAAACAAACCATTAATCCATCTAATTATGTGAGATCTAGCATATTTTTCCTCATTTTATCCATAAGAAAATAATGGGATTTTTTTCATCAGTGACTTGCTAAAATGTAAATATACTCTGTCTCTCACATTTTTCTGCCATTCTAGTTTTCAACAAGGCAAATAAGAAACTAATTTAGTCCAACACAACTTGATCTTAGTATAGGGATAGTCCCCAGCTGACAACAGTTCCATTTAATGATTTTTCTACTTTACAGTCATACAAAGGCATTGCCATGCAGTCACCCTTTTTTTGTTTTTAGTACAGTATTCAATAAATTACATGAGGTATTGAACACTATAATATAAAATAGGCTTTGCTTTGGATGACCTTGCCCAACAATAAATTAATGTTATAGTCATGTCTAAGGTAGTCTAAACTAAGCTATGACATTCCATAAAGTGTGTTAAATGTATTTATAACTTACATAAATACATAAATGTACTTTAAAAAGTTTCAACTTACAATGAACTTACGGTGATGAAACCCCTTTGTAAATTGAGGCGCATTTGTACTTATCCTAGGTCCTGGAGGCAACTTCCTTTAGTAGACAGACACAGATTATAGTGATCAACTCTAAAACCTTGTTTAGGATCATATGTACCAGTTAGAGGTTCTCTGAATCTGTGCTTTATCTTGTTCTGAAAACCATAATGGCATTTTTAAAATCTATAGTGCTCTAGCTCTTATTTTGTCCTCCTGAATTCTCCAGCAATAATCAATAACAGTCAGTGACCTGACTTACAAATTCTCAAGAACCATGAAAAATACCACACATGCTTTATCAAAGTTAAGTGGAATAAATCAGACACACAAGCTTACATATCACATGGTTTTGCTTATATGAGAAACCCAAATATAAAGACTGAGCAAAAGAAAAGATAATAGGAAATAAAGAGATAGATTTTTTACAAAAGGGAAAGGGACCAAGACAGGGATGGAGGGGGAAAGGGAGGAAAGGGGAAGAGGATGAAAAAAATAAGATGTGTTTTATATTGCACATGCACCAACTCCCCATGAAGAATGAGATCATGTATGCAATCATGTAGTAATAAAAACAAATAAAATTTGGAGAGAACCATTGAAAACAATCTGCATTCATGGACCAAAAAATAAAAGTCATTTTCAATTGCTGAAATGTCTCCCTTTCAAACTCGTATCCAACTGAAGTCTGATTTCCTTCATATTAGAGCTTATCCAGTACCTCATTCAGATATTCAATACATATGCACAGAGAGCCTCCCCTACACCAGGCATAGATGGAAATGTAGCTGGTTCTGCAGAAAACCAAAAAGACAAAAGCCCCTCAAGAAGTTTACACTTAATCAAATAAAAATGCAGTGTCATGGAGTGTCAGTTTTATAGAGATCAATACTTTAGGGAAGGAGGAAAGAGGCAGATGTGAGTGTACTTTAAAACGTTTAAGGGAAGGACCATGAAGGAACTTACAGAAGAAAAAGATTTGCATAAGAAAAAGATTGAAGGGGATGACGGAGCAAATCATTCAGAGATTTTGGATAAAAGGATTTCCAGCAAAGAGAGGAACAAGTACGAAAGCCCCAAAACAGGAATGTGCCTGGTTTGTTTGACAAATGGTAAAAAGCACAGTGTTGCTGGAATAGAATAAAAGAAGGAAAGAGAACCAGGAGACGAGGACAAAAGGTAATGAGGGCAAGACTAGAAAGGAGAAGCTGAGTCACCAATAAATTCTACATCTATTTTAGGTCACTAGGGGTTTCTGGGTGGATGTAAAATATTATTGGCATGTAGTACTACTCTGTCGCCCTTCTCAAGGAATCTGTTTTCTCGTTTTTGGGTTTACCAAATATTTATTGAGCATTTACAAGGTGCCAAGTGCCATTGAGGCACTGAATAAAGTTCTTAGAAACCTTTCAATCTGCTGGGAAGTAAAGCTTTCAGAAATTATTATGAGGACTTTAGCTTTTTCTCTAAGACAGGAAGGTCAGCACTGGTTTGAGCAGAGTGGTGGCTTCGGCTGACTTAAGTTTATAAATATCACTCTGGCTCCATGCAAAAAGTAGACTAGTAGATAGGAAGGAAGCAATGCAACAACTTAGAAGTGTATTGAAACAACCAGGAGGAAAGACAACGCTTCAGCCAAGGTAGTAACAAAGACATAGTTAGTGTATATTAACAGTGGGGCCTAAAGGTTAGATAGGGGTGTTGAAAGGAAGACAGAAAGGGGTTCACGATGGATCCAAGATTACAAATTTCCCCTATTTCCCACCAGAGAAATTATACAGAATCACCATTTTCTAAACTGAAGACAACCGTGGAGAAGATCTGAGTGTGAAAAAAATCTAAACTTTTGTTTTGGACATGTTAATGTTGAGAGGTCTTTATATATTCAAGTGGAGATGATGAATAGGCATGACTTGGGAAATGTCCAGGCTGGAGATAGAAATCTGGGAGTCATAAATGTACAGATGAAAGTTAAAACCATGAGATTCTATGAAGTCACAAAGGAAGTGAGTGAAAATAGAAAAGAGATCCAAGATTTGATTCCTGAGGCATTTAATACTTACAGTTGAAGAAAATTGATAAAGTTGAGTAGACCCAGCAAAGAAAAGTAAGAAGCAGACAGGAAAGGAAGAAGGAAGGGAGGGAAGGAAGAAGGGAGGAAAAGAGAGAGGAGAAGAGACAGAGAGAGAGAGAGAGAATGAATATGGAAGCCACATGAAAAACTTTATCAAAAAGAATAGTGATAAGAATCATTGCTAGCAAAGGTCAGACTAAAGATTCACTAGGCGCAGGCCATGTTGATCCTTTAAGAGCAGTTTTGGTGGTGCAGAGGTTGTTAAGTCATAATCAGAGAAAATTCCAAGAAAAATAGGAAAAGAGGGGTTGACACAGCAAAAATAAATAGCCCTTTCCATAAATTCTTTTTTTAAAAAAAATAGCACAGAGATAGAAGGAGAAAAGGGATCAAATTTAGCTTTTGTTTCCTTGTTTTTTATTTTTTCAAGAAGGAGAAAAAATCACAGTATTATTTCACATTGTTTGGCGTGATCCTGGAGAATCACGAAATATGTATGATTTTAGAGAAAAATTTGTGTAATGTTGTTCTGAGAAGGTAAAGCAATGGGATCTCATGGGCATCCAAGTGGGTTGACTTTCCCTATCAGCACAAAAACCATTACCCTAACCTGGATCTGAACCCGAAACCTAACTGAATCCTAATCCTAACCCTAACTCTAACTATATCCTCTAAGTAAATCTTCAGGTCCTGTCTATTGTGTTCTCATTATACTTTCATGTCATATATGCTGTTGCTACCTATAAACAATACTCAGAGTTTATCCACTACCCAACTAGTTTTTTTCAATAAGTCTGTATACAAAATCTCCTGCACTCTATCAATCTAAATAGCAACTAAAGTGAGAGTCTCCAAAGATTAATGGTTGCTGATATATGTGGGGAGAATAGCAGAGTACTGAAATGTGAATATATGTGCAACAGTCAACCATGGGCATATTCAAGGAAATTGAGGCAAGGGAAATATTATATTAGCAAGGAAAAGGGAAAATTTTCATGCAAGCTGACTGAATACAAAGTCATTAGCTTTGGAACCCTAGATAGGAGTTGGTTTTAGCAGGCATTGTTGTTGGACAAGTGATTATTCTTGCCACTGGGTAGAGAATGGAGCTTATTAAAGAGCGGGTGCAAAAAGAGCAAGGGAAAGGCTACTATAGTCTTCTAAGCAAGAGAGGGAGGAGCTTGTTCAAGAATAGAGGCAGGAAGAGGAGAACAAATGGATGAATTTAGTTTCTAGTTAGAAGTTAGACCAGAATGACTTGCTGATGAATGGTTGTGAAGAGTAAAAGAGAAATCATCAATGATCCCTAAGCTTTTGGCTTGAGTCACTAAATCAAGTTGCTATTACCAAGATTGAAAACCAACACAGGAGATGTTGGCTTGGGTGAGCAGTAAATTTGCAACTCCATTTTGGGCTTAATTTAGAAATAGCTACCAAACATTCAAGTTTTTAAGTGATTAACTATGATACATAAAAATAGCTGACATTTCTGAGGTTCTAAGAACTTTATAAACATCTGTGATCATTAATTGTAATGTATCAATTTAACCTGAGTAAGAACCGCCTAAAAGATGAATGTGTCTGTAAATGACTGACTTATCAGCCAGAAAACTGAGGGGCAAGACCCACACTGAGTGTGGGTGGACTCAACCAACAGAATTGTAGTTGGGACAGAATAAAAAGGGAAAAGAAGGAAGTGTTTCTCTTTCTTTGGAAGAGCTCAAGTCTTTGCCATTGTCTTTAGACTTCGTTCTCTAGCTTCTTCTGCCATCCAATGCAAACTCACGCTGGTGACTCTAAAGTGAGCTTCTAAGCCTGTGTCCTTCTATGGCTTCTTTAACCATTCCATTGGCCACTCCAGATGGCCAGTTTGGATTCCTCTGTCTCTGATTCTGCCAACGGCCATTGTGAATCTTCTGTCTCTGACCATGTAAATCTATCTAATAAATTATTTTATATAATTATGCATATATTTTATGATGAGTCTGTTCCTCTAGAGAATCCTAACATCCTGTCAGCATAGGTTACATTTAAACAGTCTAGACTGGGTGGGCGCATGTGTAGAGGAAAGACAGATTAAGAAAGAAGCTCAGATATAAGCCTTGAACACACAAACATTTTGAGGTCAGTTAGGTGCTTTTCTTCCCCAGATACTCAAGTAAAAGCTGCTGCTTCTATATAATACATCAGAATTTCAAATCCTATTTGTTGACAACATCTGCACAGACAGCTGCTTATCTCTTAAAATTGTGGTCTGTCTTCCAAATTCCCAGGCAACAGTGAGAAGAATTCATGTAAATACCAAGTATGCAAGTGTGTCTTTCTGTTTTCTATCTGGAAAAAAAAAAAAAAGATTGTCTCTAAGGATGCTATCCCTGACTTAGGTTGCTGTTTAGCTCTGTTTGAACCTTTATCAAAACTCTACTGTCTGGAAAGTAACCTGCTCAATTGAATACTCGCACCGATACATAAATAATTTATGATTCCTCCACTTGGGAAGTAAAGAAAGGAAGTCAAAAGCTTCCCTGAGAGGAAAAACAGTAACAAACACCATCAATCCCTAGAGAAGACTGGGTTTGGAAGGGCTACTGGTGAGCTCAGGGCATACTGTGCCATCACTCCTCTTGGGAAAACAACCATAAAGAGTTCCCTATTACTAAAGAATCAGCAGTTACATCTGAATAGAAAAAAAGCACTCCCTGCTTCACAAATTCTGATGCACTACATTCTTAGGACTAACACAATAGCATTTACTTGAACTATTCTGAATGATATGGTCCAAGCGTTTAAATGATAGGATGCACTATCTTTTTTCCACTGTTTTATTATTTGGAGAGATCAGACTTGAGGTTCTATTTATGATCAGTTCCAAGAGACTTAAAAGGAGCTTTGATTCCAAAGAATACATATAAATCATGTTCCTTTTTTTTCCTTTTGGAGATGATGAAAGGCTAATATTTTTCTTTTATGTTTCAACACTTAACAGAAGTCCTTCTGAAATGTTTTAAATAGCAGTTCTTATTAATTACAAGTGAAGGCTTAAAGAGAGTTTAAATAAGAGGAACCAAAATGATCATGTTGGTGACGATACTCCATGCATTATTCCTTATACCGTATTTTGGTTCCCTGACTTGCATGTGAAAACTCTCTGCTTCCCTCCCGCCCGCCCTCTCTCCTTTCCCTGACTGCCTGCCTTGCCCTCCCTTTCCCTCTTTCATTGTTTCCAATTTTCAGTCCTTGTCCCATGACATTTCTCTCTCTGATAGCATCGTTTCTGACCTCTTCCCTGGGGTTGTCCTGCTGGCTTCTCACCAGGGCGTCCTGAACGTATCCAATGGGGAAATCATACTGAAAATGAATCTGCAAGCAAGCCTTTAGTTCATCAAGGAGATAATATGACTCAGAAAATGTCTCATCTAATTCTTTGGATTCTGCTTTATAATCTGCCATAAAATATTGAATCTCTGATTTTAAATCAGAACCTGAAATGAATCCAAGATGTAGATATTTAAATAGAACTCTCCAGGGATTTTCCCTCCCATATAAAATTAATATCTTGATTTTCTGCCAGTTTGGTATATGGATTTCAGATATGTTGATGAATTGACTTTTTTTAAAAAAAGAAAAAAGGGACTACAGAAATAAGCTACTGCGGTATGCCTTTATTCTGGGAAAGAGTTTCTAATTCAAAAACTACTTCATTATGATTTATAACATGTTATAAATTAGGTTTGTTCAACAGTCTCTTACCCTAAGTATTTTAAAAACTCTCTTCTATATTTTTAGGTGAAAATATAATATGCAGAACTATAACATTTTATGAAAAAGTAACTGATTCTTCCTAGATTAAGTATTTTAAGCAAATGTAAATTTTTAAAAACAGATTTAAGAGGATGTGTTGGCATAATATGTTGGTAGAAAGCCCTCAAGTGTATAAAACTTCTCTTTTGAAGAAACAATCTAGCATTTGGAAAAAGCCAGAGGTGAAAGGCCTTATGCACGGACATGAAGTGTGTTTTTAACCAATCCTAAAGGCTGCCAGGATAGGCTAGTCAGAGGGCAGATTGGATGGGATTTTACACAAATGGAGGAGGATGGGCATCTCTGATGAAGGAAACTCCTGTGGAGAAAACCAAGAGGCAGTGTCTCACTTTCATATTTAGCACATTTCATCAGTTCCATTTTCCTAATGGTCTGCCATAGCACTTCAAACCTCATCTGTTATTTTGTTATTTTTGTTTTCAATAAGAAATTTACCATTAAAAATAGTTTTGATCACCTGATCTGAATCTCCTAAGAAAAACACTGATACCCATCCACTGTAGGCCCACAGGGAAAAGGAAGAGGATGATTTCAACCTACAAGGCTTTGCACAGTTTGAACTCCTTTTGATCAACCCTAGATCTCATTTCTCCTTTATCATGGTCCCAAATGATTCAGCACTTGGCACTTCTTGTTCAGTGGATGTCTCTACTCAACTGCTCCAGGAATTCAGGGACTGGGCAAGCTTTTCATTTTTATTGTGTGAGGATATTGTCTGTTTAGACAGTTTCCAGAAATACTTGTTGTATTAGTCAGTTTACCAGTTACTAGGACATAATACCCAATTTTATTTTATTTATTTATTATTTATTTATTTATTTATGGTACCAGGGATTGAACTCAATCTCACACCTGCCAGCTTATGTCACTGAGCTAAATCCCTGGCCCATAATACCCAATTTTCACAATTTAAAAAAGAAGAAGTTTACTCTGACTCCCATTTCAGGGAAATTCAGTGCATGATCAAATAGCTCCAAGACAGAAGCATCATAGCAGAAGGGAGTGGTGAGCAAAGCTGCTTAGTTCATAGTGGCTGCAAACAGCAGAATAACAGAACCAGAGAAAAAGAGGTGTGTGACCAGGTACAGTACCCAAGGTCATGTCTCCATGACCCACCCAGGCACACCCAGAAGTGTACTCCACCAGTCAATCGAACTGAGAACCCACCCCAACCACTACACTTATGGAATGCGACCAAACAAACACGCAAACACTGGTGCACAGCCACAGATCCTAAAAAGTCTGATCAGGCAAGAATGGAGCTCTGTGAGAATGGCATTACAACACATCATCATCAACAACGTCCACCACCTTCTGCTAAGTGCTTACTCTGAGCATTAGTGCCTAAGAAGGAATCACACAGGTTCTGTAGGTCATCTCTCCAAGCGTAGGTTTCAACCAAGTGTCATCATCTGCCTACTGTGTACCTCAAGCATAGCATTTAAACAGAGAGATTCCCTATCTGTAAAAATGAGGATTCTAATACTGTGTTTCGTAAGGCCATTGAGAGAGTAGGAAGAGTTTAGGTCCACATCAGGCCTTCGGTGGGTATCAAGCATAAAGCACTGAGTAGAGCTCAGAGCTTACAGGATAGCTATGGAGCAAGTGCTACCATCCCCACTTCGCAAAACACAGCCTCTTGAAGTTCAGCAGGCTGTCTCCTGTCCCAGGTCACCCAGGTGTAAGTCATGTGCTAGGTTTTGGATATGG
The DNA here is from genome assembly GCA_004363535.1 of Dasyprocta punctata. Taxonomy (NCBI): domain Eukaryota; kingdom Metazoa; phylum Chordata; class Mammalia; order Rodentia; family Dasyproctidae; genus Dasyprocta; species Dasyprocta punctata. The sequence goes on from RJWM01000691.1 coordinate 177,480, forward strand.
CTTCAGTGTGTCTCTTGAGGCTTCATGTGTTGGGAGGTTGGTCTCCAGCATGGTGGTATAGAGGTGGTGTGGAACCTTTAAAAGATGAGGCCCAGTGGGAGATCCTTAGGTTATTTGGGATATGTCCTCAGAAGGGACTAAGGTGGTCCTCATGGGCCCCCTGAGTCGGCCCTCATGAGAAGGCTGTTATAAAGTCAAACCTGGAAACTCCCCAACTTCTTTGGACTCCTGTCTAGCAATGGGGCCACTCGCTCTTGCATGTGTCCCATCATCCTAGTATCACCTGACATGAAGTGATGTCATCAACAGGGTCTTGTCCAGAGCTGCACTGTACTGTTTGGACAGTCAGTCTCCAAAACTGCAAGCTAAATAAATGTTTTTTCAGTATAATTACCTTGCCTCAAGGATCACATTGTAGAAATAAAAAAAAACTAAAACATGGTGGATGAAAGATCATACTAGGACATATTTGTCTCTCAATGTGTAGTCTTTGCACTATGTTTCAAAGGCTCAGAGACAGGGTCTCACTAACTACTAACCACCGTAATAGTTCAAACTACTGAAGAGTCAGGACAGATATTCCAGCTAGTGAGAGTGAGGCATGGCCCACAGTGAGAACTGAATCCAATACTGAAAGCAACCATCTGGCAAGGAACTCCAGCTTGCTGGAGTGCAGAGGAAATGATGCTAGAGGCCCTTGTTTGCTGCTGAGGTGGCCAGTAGCCCACTCAGTTAGGGAACACTCTTCCAAAAGATTTCATGCACCTCTCCCTAGTGTCTAGAATTGGCTAGGGACCAATTAATTGTACTACCAACAAGATCTCAATTAATTAATAAACCAACAAGTGATTTAAGGAATGAACAGGCTTTGGGTGGATTAATTAAAATAAGAACAGAAAAGTCTGAAAGGCAGAGTTATCTCTCATTCAATTAGGGAAAAGATGGGAGTGAAATAGTGAAGTTACAGAAATATAGAATATATATTTACATGCAGTTGAGTCTTTAACTAAGATGTCTTATAGCTTGAAACAACCTAGAATGTGGTTGGCTTTTCTCCTGTGGTTAGTGTGACAGTTTCCCTCCACTTGAGTCATTTACTCTTTAGCTGTTATTATGCTGGACTGAAGGTACTAATGCTGGGTGGCTCTTCATGACTCCTAATGTTCAGACTCACTTCTGTGTCTGGAGAAAAAGGTTGATGTTTCTTATGAAAAATGCAAGAGTTGTAAAGTCGCCAGCCAAGAATGGGTTTATGTTCTGTCTCTGCCTTGCCTAACTTGGAAAGAGTCCCCAATCTCTCTGAATCTCACTTTGCAAAATAATGAAGATATGACATAAAGCGACATGATAGAGATTAAATTAGATGATGCATGTGAAACTTAATACAAAGAAACAAGCATTCTCTGATAGTGTAGAATGCTAGCATTTTCAGGCACTTGATCTGCCAGTAATTGTTATCACAAACCTATGTGGCACAGATTAACAATTTCATTTTTAAATCTTGAACATTAATTTCAGACAGTTTTGCAAATTGCCAAAATTCATCCCATTCCATAAGTGAAGGAGATAGCAGGGCTTTCAAATTCCTCCACAGGCCTAGGCTCAAGGGAGGGAGCATTCTCTCAGAACATAAAGGAAGGAGCTACCTGAATAATGATTATATGAAGGTTGGAAAATACCCACAAATTCTTTTCATCTTCTCCCCTTAATGCACAGACTAAACTGAGCTCAACTTGCATTTACTCTGACCAATCGAATGCAATAGAATGGAATGGAAATTCCAAGCAATACCAAAGCCCAAGCCTCAAGAGCTCTACTCTTGAGCTGGGAGTTTTGGTAGACTCACATGAACAGGCTTAGGTCAACCTGCTGGAGAACGAGAAACCAGGTGAAAAGGATCCCAGCCACATGACATCCAACCTGGGTCTTAGGATGTATGAGCAAGCCCATCTGAGAAGAACTGAGCATGGACAAGCCACAAGGACACTGACCACCTAGCTGAGTTCAAACCAAATGGCAACCCACATAATCATGATCTATGTAACAATGCAGTTATCTTAGACCACTAAATATGGGAATGGTTTGTTATCAACTGTCCCAATCACTTTTTTATTGCTGGGATAAAATACTCAACATCAACAACTTAAAGAAAAATTGAAAAATTTCAGTTCATTTGTTCAGCCCCTGGTCAACTGGCTCCAAGGCAGGAAGTACATGGTAAAAGGATCTAGAAGAGGAGAACAGCTCGCCTCATGGCAGCCAGGAAGCAGATTGAGAGGAAGAATTGGAGAAGGAGATAAACCCTTCCAAGTCACATTCCCAGTGTCCCACCTCTCCTGACCAGGCCCCACCTCCTAATAGCAAGTCAGCTATCTATACCCGTGCACCAATCACTTCTTAAACTGCTGCTGAATAGATGAGGCTTTGGGAGACAGCCAATATCTAAACTATAATCCTGGCCAAACATAACTGGTGATGTATGAATTTAAAGGCTTATGGCTGGATGAAATACATGAGATAAGTAGTTCCCCATCTTGGGTGCTATATTATTTTGTTGTTGTTGTTGTTGTTGTGTAACAAATTTAGTGGCTTAAAATAGCAGAAACTTATTATATCAGTTTCTATGAGTCAGACATTCAGGCATAGCTTAGCTACATTCTCTGTTCAGAGTTTCACAAGGCTACAATCAAAGTTATCACCTGGACTGTGTTCCACCTGGAGGCTCAACTGGTGATGTGGAAATAAAACTCCCAACCTACTATATGTCCTGTATGAGTTTGTGTTCTCTAAATTCAAAGAATGAATTTTAGGAACAACAGAGGTTAAGAGCAGAATATATTTATTGAGATAAAAAAGCTTCTGCCTGAGAGACATAAAGGGTCCCAAGTGGTCTGCCAAAGACTGTCTTTTCTAGAGACTTTTATGCAGTAAAACCATGAGGTGAAGAGGTTTAAAAATGTGAACTCGAAAAGTGGGCATGAGCTCGGACAGAACTATGGTCAACCAGTAAGGTTAATTGCTCAGGTAAAATTGACTAACTTGGGGACAAATGGGGAAGCAAGTCACTTAGCAAGCAGGCATGCTTAAAGAACAGTGACTCTTTCTGTAGGGGGTTGGAATGGTGACTTCCTCAGGGTGATGGAGACCTACTTAGAATATTAATTCCTGATGTTTGTCTTTAGGAAGTATGTGGATGCATTTGATTTATCTTTTGTCTTGAGGTGTGGCCCACAGTGGAGGTGTCTGTCTCCTCCAAGGTTACAAGATATCTGGCATTCTGCACTGGCTCCTTTGAGGACCTAGCTCTGTATGACTGTCTATAATATTTTCATCTAAATTAGTTGCCTGTAACACTGGGAGAGCTCATTTTGCTGTTAGCAGAATTCACTTCCCTGCAGCTGTATGAGTACAGGCCTTGATAGTTTGCATTCTGGCAGCTGGAAGCTTCCTGCAGGTCTTCCAAGTTGCCTACAGTTTCTAGGAATCATTTACAGTTCCCAGAGGCCACCTGGGCTAGTTGGCTTTCTGTACTTGTGAAAAATACCTGAGACAAACCTCTAAAGTGGAAGAGATTTATTTTGGCTCATGGCTTCAGAGGTTTCAGTCCATGGTCAGTTGGCTTCCTTGTTTGGGAGACTGTGTTGAGACAGAGCCCCATGATGGGAAGCATGTGGTACAGCAAAGCTGCTGTCCTCTTGGCAGCTGAAAAGGAAAGAGCACACAAGCTGGGGTCTCAAAATCCTCATCAAGTGCAACATACACTCAGTGTCCTAGCATCTTTCCCAAAAGCCCTGCCTCCCAAAGGTTCCACCAATTCCTAATAGTACCACATGTTGAAGACCAAGCTGTTAGTACATAGACCTTTAGGAGACATTTGAGATATAAGTCACAGCACTACCTCTGAGCTCATTGAGCTCCCTTAACATGACCCTACTTCATCAAGCCAACAAGGGAAACTTCTTTAATTTGCTAAGAAAGGGTCACATATAACATAATGTAATCACAGGAAGGACATCCTGTCACCTTTACCATACAAGGTAAGCTAACCATGGAAATGCTGTCTCATCGTCTTTGCCATATTCCATGTGTTAGAAGTACTTTCAGGTGCCTTCCCTACTTAATGACAGGGTAAAATATAAAGTACGCGTAGATGCCAGCAGGTGGGGATCATGAGGACAACCCCATAGGCTGTCACAATTTCATCTTGAAGTCATCTGGGGAGTTTTAAACAACGTGAAGCCTAGATTCTACTGCCTGGGGATTCTTACTTAATTGACTTTGGATGATGTCTAGAAAGCATGAGTTTTGAAAGCTCTGCAGGTGATTCTGATATGCAGCTAAGGTTAGGAATTAATAGGGTAGGTCAGTTAATGTGCATATGAATTGCTTGGAGGAGGCAGAAATTTGTTAAATTTCAAACCCTGATTCAGATTTTTGGGGTGGGGTCTGAGGTCCTGTGTTTGCAGCAGCCTCCCAGCTGATGCTGTTACTGCTGGTTCCATAGACTGCACAGGAGTAGCAAGAATCAACATCCAAGGAATGAGCTGGAAGGCACGCCAGTGTCAAGAGGCTGCTGAAACCAGGGAGGTGGGAAAGGAGTAGAGAGATGGTCAGTGAAATGGGAGAAGAAGGAAGAGACTGAGGTGCCGAAACATAAGTAAAGAAAAAGTTTCTTTGTGTTCATCAATGATGTTCATGCTTCAAGTAACATGAGAGCTGAGAAATGACCACTGCACTAAGAACAATAGTGGTCAGTGGTGATTCAGACAAAAAGCAGTTTCAGTGGAGTGGTGAAAACAAAAACTCAAAGAATTAGGCTCAAAAGAGAAAACAAAGTAAAAATTGGAGAAAAGAATGCAATTAACTTTTTCAAGATAGTGTGGTTTAAAAAGGCAAAGAGAAATAGTGGTAGCTGGAAAGCAAACAGGCCAGAGGGAGTGTTTTGTTTTGTTTGTTTTGGTTTGGTTTGGTTTGGTTTGGTTGAGCTTTTTTCTTACAAGTAAAATACAGCAGACAATTTATATGCTGCTGGAAATTATCTAGCAGCAATGAGGAAATAATGATGCTAAGAAGAAGAAAGTTATGGCTGGAGCAATGACCTTTAGTGAGCACAGATGTGATTTTGAGCATGGCAGGAGGGGTTAGACTTTATGCGAGCACAGATCATTCTACCGCGACATCCAGAGAGTAGGCAGAGTGTGTGGATACACATGTACTTGGACAGGAAGCTTGGATGGTGGGAACATCTGTAAGGCATCTTCTGAATGCTTCTGTTGTTCAGTGCAGTAGCAAGTAAGTTCAACAGAGAGTTAAGGAAGGGCGGTGTTGTAAGTGTAAGGCAGTAAAAGATGGCGTGAAAGGGGTTTCAAATATTTTTATGTGCCTGCACATCACCTAAGCATCTAGTTCAAGTGTAGATTATAATTCAACAAGTCTGGCACGTGGGCTGAAATTCAAGATTTTATCAAGATCAAATACAATGCAGATGTGGGAGGCCTGGGGACCACAGAGTGAATGCCAAGACTCTGGAACAGGGTTTCTCAACCCCAGAACTCTTGATACAGTGTATTTTGGACCAGATAATTGTTAGCGGGGGCATCCTGAATATTGTGGGATATTTAGCAGCATTCTTGGCCTTTTTTGCTAGAAATCAGCAGCACCCCTTTTCGATTTTTGGCAGCCTTACGTGCCTAAAATAGTGCATATCTACCACAGGTGCAAAATTCACCTTGGGAGTAACACTGCTTTGGGAAGATAGGAAGTAAAGGGATTATGGAAATCCATTTAGGGCAATAGCAGCATTAAAGTCCTACATACACTTATAGATTTGTATCTTCATGGTGTGTTTTTCCCAGTCATGCTGTTATACAGGTGCAGTCAGGGAACGGGCTGAGAGTAAGATGTGAACAGAATTGGGTATTTTCCATTTGAGTATGGCAGAAGAATAGGTCAGGTAGGAAGCTGAGAATTTTAGAAAAGATTATAATGATCATTATGGTAAGGAGGAAACTTAGAAGTTGAGTGGGTGAAGAAATATCATGAAAATAATGAGACTGAATATGGACCTCAGTGGCTCAAAGAATTGTTAGAGCTAAGATACAAAAGGGAGACAGCTGCAGCAATGGTAGGCAGCAAAGATAAATACAGAAATAAAGATTCAGAGGAGATGCAATTATTGATGAAGAAAAAAATCTGGGGGAGACAATGAAGATCTAGATTTCTTGAAATGATTTCTAAAGAACAGGTCAAAGAGCTAAGAGGTCAAAACGTGGGCACTATCATCTCTATCATTATTAATGTTCCCAAGAATTTTGTCAGGGAAATAATAAAGACAATGAGAAGGAATGGTATAAGTTAAAATATTCAGGAACAAAAACTTGAGTCTTCTTGGAGTCTTTTGAAATCCACAATAAGGAGGAGGACAATAATACGATGATATGAGTTGGGTGAATGCTAGGTGTTTTCAGGGAGTAGGAAAAGTCAAGGATCTGAAGGCAACAATTTAGAGAAAGGAGACCACCATTCCACCACGTTCAAACCCAAATAAGAAACAGATTTCCCAAAGACTCATGTGTCACGTAGAACAAAGGGTTTGAAAGAATATTCAAAAGAGAGAGAGAGCGAGTTTCAGGTGCCATGGAGAATACAGTAGATTTGAGATGTTGAAAAAGAAGGGAGGATGGGACCAGACACAAAGATATGTAAGTGTAAGAAACCAAGAGATAAGGGGGAATAGCCTAGAAATCTTGAGTTTCCTACAACGCCTGATTAAAATGTACAAATGATTATCCAGACCAAGACATTTTGAAGAGTGGAAGACGGTATCAATAGACAGGATCTCTTATTGCGTTTCGAATAATAAGGTTGATTCTGACAATTTCTTTGGCAGATGATGAGGAGGAGGGTGTGTACCGGGGATTGAGATCGGGGTGTTTCCAGAAAACAGAGCTATTTATGACCCTTTCTTTACTTATGCTAAGTGCAAAAGGAGGCCCTGAGAGGGGAACGCATTGCTGAGGACATTAGAGCTCCAAGCTGCCCAGTTCATCTATAAATTAAGGCCGCCAGTAGAAGAGGATCACTTTTATTGTTTAAAACATGATAAAAATGTTTTAACACATTTTTAGCAAAATAATCAAAGGATTCACACAGGTCATACAACCCGAAAGCAATGTGACTCAGGCTTTGTGTTTCCTGTCTGCTCTTTGAGTCTCTGGTGGGAGGGTGGGGAGGACTTGAGACCCTCTAGTGATGCGAAGATTTCCAGGAAGTCAGTTACCATGTCACAGAATAACTGAGCTGGAAAGAAATGTGAGCCATTATCTGGTCAGACTCTTGCCTCTAGTAAAATACATATACAAGTGTCAGGACTAGACACCACACAGGCACCCCATAAAAGCTGTAATTGATTCTGCTATGGCTTGCATGTGTCTTCCCAAAAGCTCATGTGTTGGAAACTTGACCTCCAGATTTGTACATTAGTGGTATTTGGAGATGGTGTCTTTGAGAAGTAATTAAGATTAGGTGAGGTCCTAAGGGTGAGATCCCATGGTAGCACTAGTGGCTTTATCAGAAGAGAAAGCAAGACCTAAGCTAGCATACTTTCTTCCTTGCCATGTGTTGCCCTCCACCACCTTATCCATTTACTCAGTGGTAATACCTTGCTCTTGGACTTTCAGTATCCAAAAACATGAGCTAAGTGAACCTCTATTCTTTATAAATGACTCAGTGTCATGGATCTTGTAGCAACAGAAAACAGACTAGGCAAAGTCTAAGCCTACAAATTGAGTCTTATGCAAAAAGTATTGCTCCTCGGAACACTGCCACTAGCGACCCCCTCCCCCATCTTTCTACCACCAACCCACAATCTCTGTGCAACCCTAAATGCAAAGTTTGTAGAGAACTGTTTGGAGGTCAGGTGATTTAAAATCTTGTAGTTTAATTTGAAGATCTTGGTCTTTATCTAAAAGCAATGAAAAGCCATCGATATATTTCAAGCTGAGAGATGGAGGAGAGAGCATTTAATGTCTTGTTCAAATTTGCATTCCAGAAAGACTTCTGTCTGCTGAGTGGAGAATCATTAGTACAGGAACCAGAATGGATGCTGAGATATTGATTATGAGGTTATTATAGTAGTAAAGGTGAGAGGTAGGATTGGCATGGAGTAGGGTAGTGGACGTGATAGAAAGACAAGAAGCAAACAATTCAAGTGAAGTTAAGAACTGAACTCAGGAGAAGATGGTGATATAAAAAGGATGACGGAAGATGCCAAGAATAAAAGTGAATTTAGAACATCTGATGTTCACAGAAATGGACAACTCTGGAAGAAAGTCACAGGATGAGAAAGCAGGGCAAGTTTAGAACATGAGTTAGATTTTGGACTTATTCTGTTGGCATTGCTTCGATACATACCATTAGAGATACTGAGTAGATAATTGCCTGAACTGGTCAGAAGCTGGAAGGAGACCCTGAAGAAGGAAGACAGAGAGTCATCTGCAAGTGATTTTATTCTTTTAGGGCCTCCTTGGAGAACAGTTATTCATTGGCTTGTTTAGCGTTGGATGTTCAGAATACATATTCCTTCCTAGCTGCACAGTGATCTGTTTTTATGAAGTGTGTTGAGCCTTTCACTATGGAGAACAAAAGTCTTGGTCAAACTTCCCCTCAGGTCAGCACTGCTGTGGGGCCTGCCATGGCACCAGCTAGGACCTAAGCTCAGCCAGAAGGATGCTCTTCACCAGGGCTCGCCTATGAACAAAGGCCGTGGCCTACAGCAGCCCAGTTGCCCTTGAGTCCAGCCTTTCCCTTATAGCCCTGCCTGTGGCTCTCAATGCCCAGCTGTTAGTTGTTGCCCATTATCCAAACCTCTGGCTGAGTCTGTGAGCTATCCATGCTTTTGTTTTCCTTAAATATCATTGCTTTTGTTTTCCTTAAATAAGAACCCAGGTTTCTTGAACTAAGAACTCTGATAGACACCTTTACTTTTTACTTCCTATATTTGTTTCTTTCTTTTACTTTCTCCAATTTCCCTAACATTTCCCCCTTTGCTGTCCCTAATGCTCTTCCTTACTGACTGTCTTCCTGCTACCACCATCCTCTCTATTCTACACACACTTTGCTCTTTTTCTTTCTCCCCATGCATTTCTGCTCTCCTCCCCTGCCTGGTCATAATATCAAAGTATGGATGCAAAGTTGAGGAATAGAGAAAATATATCAATTCATAAAATCAAGAATTTAAGACATCTGGCAATTTAGGAGTAGCTGAACCCAATAGGATGAAATTTAACTTAGAAAAATAGTAATCCCTAACATTTTAGCACCTAGAAAGAAGTATAACATATTAAAACAATGGTTTAAGGGAAAATTTTATTTAATACAAAACAAAAATTTTAAGTAGAGTTGCCAGATAAAGTACTTAGGACATACATACTTACACTAAATATTTATTGTTTTATCTGAAATTTAAATATAACTTGGTGTCCTGTACTTGATTAACAAATTTTCCCACTCTGCCTTTGAGGTTCTAGTTGGCTGAAGGGCCTTAAGACATTAGTGCCTGCAAGCAAATTAAGTTTTTAGTATATGAATGAAAGAATGGAAATAAGGAAGAAGAAAATGATTTTGCTGAGTTCCATAGATGATGTTTTGTGCCTTGCCAGGCCCCAATCTTGGAGAGATGCTGGCAAGTACAATACTCTCCACAGTGGATAGTGATGATGGAAACCATATCTTAGGAAGAATATCCAAGAAAATTTGAGAAAGGAAGGCCTCACTGGATTATACTGTCAAGAACCAAGAACAGCACTGATTCTTGTCTTTTCTTCTGAGTCTCTTGTCCAGGCCTCTTTTCAATTCTCTGAGCAGCTTAATATCACATCAAAAAATTTCTTTTCTTCTTAGGTTATCCAGAGTCAATTTCTGTTGCTTGCATCTGAAGATCTCAAGTGATAAGATGGTCTTTTGCCAGTACCTGAAGGAAAGTTTTGCTAAAGAGAATTTGGTCATATTTAGAGGGTAAAGATAAGACATGAGGATAAAAATCAGATTTTCAGTTGACATGAAAGAAAATTTTTCTATTACTCTAAACAAGCCTGAATTGTAAAGGCCTGGAAGAGTAAAGGTCCAGTACCTGAAAACATTCAAGAATGGGCAGAATAATCAACAGTCAGGGATAAGATTCCCCTGTGTTAAGGCTTGTGTCTAGAAGGCCCCCCAAAGCCTCACATGGTCATGGGTGGGGCTTTTCAGAGGTGGCTAGATCTAGAGTGTGATGCTGGGATCAAGGGTGTATGATCACTAAATTAGTCCACTGATTGGTTTGGCAGAGTTCTGAGTGTGGATAATGAGAAGGCCCACTCTGGGTGTAAGTGTTACCTGCCCTAATAGTGTGTAGCCTGAATATAATTTAAGGGACAGAAAGGAGGCTGCTGTGGCTGCTTGCTTCCTCACTACTTTGCTGCTTTGCTGCCTTCCTGCTTACTGCCCACCACGGACCATTTCTTCTCTGTGATGCCCCTCTGCCATGTGCCACCTAGGCTTGGAGTCAGCCTACTATGAACTGAAACCTCTACAAACTGTGAGCTACAGTAAACCTTTCCTCCTTTAACTTTGGGTGTTGGGTATTTTATTTCAGCAATGAGCAAAGTAACTAAGACACCCTGCTAGCTGGAAAAGCATACTGGACCAGATACTTTATAATACATTTTTTGTTCTTGACTTGGAAGACTGAGTTCGCATACAATTTTAAATAGAAATAAGAACAAAATATCTGAATGCTGAGCAGCTTTTATGGTTTGGATCTAAAAATCAAAAACTTACGGGTTGGAGGTTTAGATGCAGTGCAGCAGTGTTAGAGATAGCACTTTTGGAAGGTGATTGGTTCATGAGGCCCTAACTTCATCACTGCATTAGCCCATTAATGGATTTTCATGGCTGAATGAGCTGAATGAGGAGGTGGGGCCTACAGGAAGTAGTATGTCATAATAGCATGACACTGGGGATTGTATCTTGTCCCTAGTTGCTTCCTAACAAGCTCTTTTTCCCTCTGTCTTTCCCGGCTGCCATAAGGTAAGTAGCTTTTCTCCTCCATGGCCTTCTGCCATGATGTTTCTCCCTCACCACAGGTCCAGAAACAACAGAGTCAAGTTAGCATGGACTCAAACCTCAGAAACCATGAGCCAAAACAAACCTTTCCAGGGCTGGGGATATAGCTCAGTGGCACAGTAACTGCCTGGCAGGTACGAGGTCCTGAGTTCAATTTCTTGTACCAAAAATGAACAAACAAAAAATTCCTCCTTTTAATTGCTTTTCTTATTTATTTTGTCACAGCAACAAAAGGTTGATTAATACAATAACTACAATGACTGCAGACTGAGACTAAGAACTCCATGGTTCTCCTAAATTTATTCTCAGGTGAAATCTAGGAGTCACAGAAGCATAGTTTTTAAATTGCTGGACTAAAATAGCTAACATTTCTTGAGCACTTTCAAAATTTCAGACACTGGTGAGCAGTCTTCTTTGTATTTGTCTCATTCAAGCCTCCCTCAAACTATAAGAAGCACTACTATGTGCCCCATTTTACAGATGACGCATGGAAGTCTGAGAATGTAATTAACTCATCCAAGTCCACACAAGCCAGACCAGGGAAGACCCGAAATGCAAAGGTAGGTGGTCTGACTACTGCACCTGAACCAGTACCCCCACTTTTCTTTCAAGATCTTATGGTTTAAAGTTCAGTGTTTATCATTCCTGTTGATTCCTGTGGTCCCCTTCATTTATAATCAGGTTAATTTCAGCTTGTCTAGGCTTTTCTACCATAGCAGCAAATCAAATTTAATTTGTTTCTTATGACCTGCAGTTCACGGTTTCCCTTTTAACTAGCTAAACTGTTTAAAATATGTTTCACGTTCCTCTCTAAGCTAGTTGTTTAAGGTGTGAGCTTTAAGGGTACGCTGTCCCTGTGTGGGACTGCATTTGCTGGCATCCACATTCTTTCCCCCAGCCTGGGCCCTCCCTGCTCTTCTTTTGTTTTTTCACAGAGAAACAAAGGTGAGCAAGGGCTTGGTTTGTTTGCTGGCTTCGTGTGGTCAAATGATAATGGAGGTTTCTCTGGTGTCGCATTCTGCAGAAGGGGGCTGGCGGTGGAGGAAAGCCGGGGCATCATACATTAATTGTCTTGGTGTTCGCTGTGACCTTTCCTGCCTCCTGCCAAGCAGCGTCAGGCAGGTAGGTGCAGAGCCAGCAGGAGCAGCCTGACCCAATCAAGCGCTGTCCGAAACATTCCAAGGAAAGTCACCAGCTGTGTGCTGTGGCTGGCAGGGGTCAGTGGCCAGCGTGAGCAACCTGGCTGTCGCCCATTCTCCTGGGCTCAGTGTGACCCTTCACTCTGTGTGCTGTCAGCCCCATCCCTTTGCTTTCTGTCCCCATCTGAGAATGCAGACTCCTAGAAGCACAAACCATGGGGACCAGCTCAGTGTGGGGTGCTGATCCCCCTCCCAGTATGCGTCTTCTGTCTCCCTGCGGACTCGCCCCTGTTAGGGCCACCAGTAGACAGTCACTGTCACAGTGTCTCTTTGTGAGCTGCCCCAGAACACCATTTGTCTAGCATTCCCTGTGCTCGTCCAAGGGGTGGGCTCTTTCATATTTTATAAACGGCTGTGTAAGTTCAGCACTCCATAAATACAAGACGGTGAATAGTAAACTCCCCCCATACCGAAGCCATTTCATTTTCTTTAGCAAAACAGCTCCTCTTACTTCCATGCAGAAAACCCAAAGAGGGAAATTTCTTTAGTACTCAGACAGTTACAAAATGTGATCACATATTTTTTTCTCCACAGCCAATGTGCTCTTATATATAAAATTTAAATTTGAAAGTCTGAGCAGATGGACTATAAAGCTCTTGTTTTCCCTCTGAATTTAATTTCTTCCTGCTTATAGTGGTTTTTTTCTTTAAAAAAATATCATTTGAAAAGGAACAATAAAGTGTTTCTATAAATTGCAATAATCATTATCTTGATGATTGTTCTCTCCTAAAGGTATCCCAGAGGAGACAGGGGACACTTTGACACTGGGTCCGGAATCTTACCTGCTCCATCATACTCACAAATGACAGTCAGTACCACCACTCCTTGCCAAAAATGCCCTGCTCATTTTGGAACTGATGATCATTCCTACCTGGACTAGGGTAAGGTCCATCTTCAAAAGGTCGAGGGATGAAATGACCTTCACGTATAAGCTAAATACAAGAATATAGATGAAATGTTAGGCTTTTTAAAGAAAATATTATTTTCAAGTGCTTTTAAGAGCTTTTTGTTTCATTTCATTCAGAGCCATTAAGGAGCTAATTATCTTTTTACTAAAGGAGGCCCATAGGACTTTAACTTAGCAATACTTAGTTGATCATCAGTTTTGGTGATTACATGTAATGAAATCATGTTGTTTTCCAAACTACTTTGTAATTCAGATTTCTCCCTAACTTAGCTAACACTTCTTAACACTAAAAGAATGAGGAGTGACTCGATGTAATTTCTGGTTTATGTAAGGAAAAGTACCTTAGGAAAAACATGTATGAATTGGCTTTCCAATTTTCTTTGCTATCATTTACTACATTTAAACATAACTCTCTTTAGGAAGTTTAAATAAAGTGATAAAATATAGGCATTGATACCACCTTGGTTTTTTTGTTTGTTTGTTTGTTTGTTTTTCCAGTACTGGGCATTGATCTCAAGATCCTTGTACTGAGCTATATCCTCAGCCCCAGTTCTTTTTATCTTTACTTTGACACAAGTTCTCACTAAGTCATTAAATTGCACAAGTTGGACTTGAACTTATAGTCCTCCTGCCTCAGCCTCCCAGAGTGTTAAGATTATAGATGTGCACCTCCCCACCCAGCTTGGTATCATTTTTTACTCCAACACTGCCTTGCAAGTTGAATCTATTGATATGAGCCTGCCCTTAAAATATACAGGGCTCAAGAGTGATAATACATATTGTAAGTCCATGTTTTTTTAAAGTGAAGTCTACTTTGATATCATATTGTCTGTCTAGTGTGAGAAGCTGAAAGAACAAATAAGATCTAAAATGTACAACAGATATTGTGAAATGGGAAGAAACTGTTTCAAAGGAAAGAGAAACTAGAGTGGGGGAAAGGAGAAAGAAGGAAAGGAAAAGCAAGTTAAGATAGTCATACTACTAATTTCTCTTAGTTCATCAAAAAGAAAGTTTGTGCTAGTATTGCTTGGACAATTAAATGCCTGTATCTTATACTCTGAGTAACTAATTTAAAGATAACAATATGCAACTTAACCATTTGCTATGGTTGATACATTGCATTGACTTGAGAAGTTTAAAAGTTTAACTGAAGGACTAAGCAGGAAGCCAGGATCTTTACTTTGTAAATTCCTCACCCTGTGCAAAAGAAGGGCAGGGAGATGTTGTGAGGGCTACATCTGCCCTGGGGGCTGGGGGAATGGCCTGCATACACTATAAGGGAGGAAAAGAGACTTGCTCTTGCCCCCTTTTGCTCTGGCTGCTGCCTTGAAGTACTGCCCCAGTGCCATGCCACCCTCCCTTGGAGCCAACTGATTATGGACTGAAACCTCCATAAACAGTGAACTAAATAAACCTTTTGTTCCTTCATTTTGGGTGTTGGGTATTTTGTCCCAGCAATGAGAGAAAAGACACCATTGCTACACTCCTATCATCTTGTTTTGAAATTTTGTTTTATTTTTTTTCTTTAAAATAAAATGCAAAAAATTGAAAATTAAAAAAAAATAAATAAAATATACCTACCTTCTGCCTGCAAAACTATACAAATGGAAGACAACAGGGATCAGGAAGTATCATCACATCAGGATCTTAACCAGGTGGGGTTTTTTTTCCCTCATTGAGTAAATATTTTCAAAGCGTGAAGAAAAAAAAAAGTTAAGTCTACTTTGAAAAATACTATATACTACTGTGCTCTAGAAAATTAAAGCCCAGGTTTAAATTAGAGCCCTTGGGCCTTCACGTGGCTACCCAGAGTGCCCCAGCTCGAGCAACTGTGCACCCCCCGCCTCTCCCCGCACCTGCTCCATCCTGTGCAGTGAGGACTGGCCGGCCAGCGTGGTGCGTGCATCTCCGGGCTCACATTTCTGGGCCCCAGCTCTCCTGTTCCCTCCTCCCCAGCAAACAGCTGCCCCTTGGCCACCTTCTAGGTCTAAAGATACAAACACTAGCAGCACAGTTTTGCCCTGGGATACCAGGGAAGAGGGCCTTCCCTTGGAAGAGGCCCACTGACGATCTAGAAGCGGATTCAAGATCATAGATATGCGGAAATGATCTAGAAGGAAAGCATAAGGAGAGGTCCAGGTAGAATCTTACCTGTGCTTCGTGTCATGATCAGAAGCATCCATGGAGTTAGTAAATCTTGGAACTCTTCACCCCAGCAGTAAAGCTATGGCTACCTGTGAACCAGAGCAGGGGCTCCTTTGAGGGCAGGACAGACTTTTGCTAAAGCATTATGAATGAGGCCAAATGGTTATTTTACTAGCATTCCCAAGGCACCAATAAGTAGCACAGGAAAAGATTTTATTAAATGTAAGAAAGATGAACATCTATATACACGTTCAAGGAGCTTACAGTCTACCTGGGAAAGCCAGAAACAGAAAAATAACTGTGCTACAGAAATGAAAGTCCTATAGGACAAAGAAGAGATAAAAGTCAAATTAGCGATTAGTTCTTCCCCAGAAGTAATTATTAGGCACTAAAATGTACTAAGGAAACAAGTCTTCAACCACCTAGACAAAATGTCCTGCTGCCTCTCTAAATCAGCCTCCACGACATTACTTGGAGTAAAGTTAGCTTAATCCTAATAGACCACTCTGGAGATGAACAGGTTAAGATTTTGGCTTCCACCCTCGAGCAAATCTGACGCAGGCTGGATTAGGAGTGAAAAGGTTTAGCTCCCAGTTCAGCACATTGTGTGCCAACCCATCTGCCCACATCAACGTCTATTTAAAAGTGAAGCCGATCACACTAGCCCCATCTTCACCTGTCCTGCTGATCACCCAGTGCAAGGGCGGGATAGAAAACCCACAAGTTGGTCTGGAAAATTGAGCCTCTCTGCGATTTCCAGTCGTGTGTCTGCTTGAAGGCACACAGCCAGCAAAGCCATCAATCTGGCAGTTTTTTAACATTGACCCAGGATATATTTGCTAGGCCATTTGCACCATCTGCCATGCAAATGTCCGTTAAGGAAATAGCATAAAGTCGTGGGAATACCAGGGTTAAAATGCCATTTAGCTGGATGCAGCAGCTCCAGCAGCAATTGTCCACAGGAGAACAAAGAGCTGGGAGAGCCAAGGGCAATGAAAAGGGAATAGAAATGTGATAGAGCAAAGCTCCCAACCTTGCTTTCTCTTCACTCCAGGCTTTCTTTAAGGCACCTGCAGAGACAAGGACCAAAGACACTGGATGATTCCACTGCGTTAAAATGCTTATTACACAAATGAATACTTCGGTAAACATATAATAAAAATATATAGGTAACTAGGAGTTCTATTTTAGATGGATGGCATTATAGGTGCTGCATCTCTCTTTAAAATATGTATCTATATTAAAATGAAAATGATATACACAATTATGATCTATATAGAAACATAAAATACTTTCCTAAAGAGGAAATTCAGTACCTATAGTCCCATCCCCATTCTGTCAACATAACTTCCCCTCATGAACTTTGCTTTCTGGTTTGTAACTACCTGTCCCCATCGATGGAGCTCTTCCTATATATTAAATACTGGGTTAGCTCCTAATTATATACTTCTCTTATGCTTACATCAACACTAAAAGATCCAGTGTTTCAGATGTAACAGACAAGGGTCAGGGAAGTAGTATTTTGATAGCCCAAGGACACGGTTTGTAAACGAGAGAGCCAGACTCAAATCAGTGCACCCTAGTCTAATACCCATGCTCCAACATAGCACAGCCAACTCTCCTGTGTATGCTGACTGACATTTGTTATGATTAACATCCAAAAATGTAAGTCATTCTGTGTTTAGCTCTCTTCAGTTAACAGAAAATTGTGCATATTATTCATATTTTTCTATAGGCTTCATGCTTATCACTTTTCATTGCAGGATAAATTAGTATCTAATAATTTATATTGATGTATTAAATGCTGCATTTAAACAATCTCTGTTACACTCTCATCCTCATTCTTCCTCCCTCCTAGAAAAGTAGCACCAGAATGAACATTTTGGCACTACCACTCTTAGCTTCTGCCATACTATTTCCTTAGGAGAACACGACTGGGTCCAAGACTGACCATTTTTATGGCACTCATTACATATTGTCATATTAATTTTTAAAAGTATTCCATTGGAAGAATACACTTGTGTCAACTTACAACAACCACACTAGCACCATATGCGTCATTAAAATTTTTTGGCTAATTTATTAAATGTTAAATGGCACCTCAAGTTTGCTTTGGTCGGCATTTTTTTACCCCAAAATAGCAATGCCCCCACCTCTGCATGGTTACTGCCCTTATGCTGCTGCACACATCTGTTCCCTCTCTCTGGCCCAACTCTCTCAATAAATGTGTACTTTTTGTGTAGATTAACACTTTGTCCTGTTTTCTTTATTTCTGAGGAAATGCCAGAAAAGGAAATGTTAACTAGGCATATAAAATATTAGTGAAAAATCCTTCTCCAGAATGATGCCTAACACTGAAATTATCAGGAGATAGAAATTTGAGCAAGTTACTTGGAAATATGCAGGTAAATATCAAGGGAGACAGCTGGAAAAGATTGAAGGTGCTGTTTTCTGAGGGGAATACCTGGTGGGGGACAGGGCAGGAAGTTTCTTTTTATCAATCTTGTAGAACTGTTTGACTTTTTATGTGGATGAAAAAGACAAAACTGAATTTCTAAATTCTCCTCCACAAACGAATTGAAGGCTAACATAATGCTCAGTGCCCCTGCTTGAGAGAGTCTTCCAATTAAGCTTTCCTCTCTCAACAATTAATTTAAACTTTGCATCCCTTTCCCATTGCTCATAGTCATAGGATGCTCCAAGGAAGGGACAGAATCTGGCCAAACTGCATTCAAGGTTGCCATCTGAGTCACGTCTTTCTGAATTCCAGATTCTCATTATTTCCCTTTCTCTAAAGTACTTTGCATAGATTTAATTAGAGCTCCTACATCGCAATGAGGATCCCTAACAGGAGGGGGTCTCTCTCTAGAGAAAAAATTGATGCTCATTAACAAAGGAAAAATGGATTCGTTTTATTTTAGAAGCCCAAGCTTCAAATGCACGTGAGCAGTGAGTTGTCATTCAGGCTTTCCGAGTGCAACAGAAAAATGACCCGAGATGAATCATTTCTCCTAAAGCCTGGATGATTTTTAATCTGAGTTCACCTGAGTTGAGTTTTCTATTCTGTCACTTTTCAGGTATGTGACCTTGGGCAAACTATTGCAACTTTCTTTGTCTCAGTTTCTTTATCTGTGAAATGGAGATAATAATGACATTACAATAATGTATTACATAAACATGTATAATAGCATTCACTCCTTATC